>MCJB01030012.1:163485-229266 GCA_002018475.1 Nicotiana obtusifolia | reverse complement strand
ATATATATATATGTATATATATATATATATAGTATATATTGTACATATATATTGCCCCAAAACTTTACCTTTTTACCTATCCCTCTTTCCTCCATTAAATACATATAAACATATATGAATATAAAGGGGGGTTATTACCCTCATTCTGTTGCTTGGACTTTATAAATTCCATAAATTCCTTATACAAAGTGTCACGACCCGAAATCCCAACCCGGTCGTGATGGCACCTCTCATGAAGACAAGGCCAGCCAATCCAAACTAACTTAATTTTAACAGTTAAATAATATGAAAATAATATAAGTATGGTTTAATAACAGTAAATTGCGGAAAATATAGTAAACCATCCCGACTACAGCCCTCAGATCGGGGTGTCACAAAGTCATGAGCCACTAAGGAAATCCTAATAATAAAATAACTATTATAATATCTTTGGCACAATTGTTTGAAGAAAGTGAAAATAACAAAATAAAAGAGATACGGGGCTGCGAATGCCAACAGCTACCTCGTAGTCTCTGAATCATCACCCTGACAATAGTAGTCAATACCTCGGGGCGGAACCGATAACGCCTAAATCTGCACACATGGTGCAGGGAGTAATGTGAGTACTTCCAACTCAGTGAGTAATACATATAAATAATGACTGAAAGTAAGAAACACATAAGACTTAGAGAAATCCACGATGGAACAGTAATAACATGCAACATCTCAAATAGATAACATGAAGTAAACGGAAACAACACCAACACAACCAAAAAGGCAATGCAATGCAATGCAATGAAATGCAATGCAAGTCATGACTATCGTGGCGGCGTGCCACCCGTTCCCTGGGTACCCGACGCTTACTGCGGGGGGTTCGGTAGCGTAATATTTCGTGACGGCGTGTCACCCGATCCATGCATATTACATCTCGTGGCGGCGTGCCACCCGATCCAATTTATATTCCGTGGCAGCGTGCCACCCGATCCAATAAAAGTCATTTGAAAATATCATTTGAGTTTCAAAACTGAGTTTATGAAATGAATCAATTCAGTAACAAATGCCCCTAAAGGGTTCACATAACCGACGAGATGTCCAAATATGATTTAGTAAACAATGACAACTACCCCTGAAGGGTTCACATAACCGGCGCGAAGCCCAAATATGGCAAGTAGCCCAAATCACAATGATATCAATTAGATTTCAATCAAGTATATAGTAGAAATCATCAATCGGGATGGACCAAGTCCCAATTCCCAGAAGTAAACAACCCCATGCTCATCATCGAGCATGTACCTCACCTCAACATATCACTATGAGGTGCAAATCCGGGGTTTCGAACCCTCAGGACATCATTTACAAACGTTACTCACCTCAAATCGGCTAAATCCTTAGCCTGCGACGCCCTTGCCCTTTGAATTGGCCTCCACGTGCGTCGAATCTGTCCAAATTCAGAACAATTACATCACAATATGTCATGGGAACAAAGCCCAAGCGAAACAATCGAAAAACACCAAGAAATCCCGAAATTAGAAAACCCGAGCCCGGACCCACGTCTCGAAATTCAGAAATTTTCACATCAACGGGTTCCTTATCTCCCCACGAGTTCATCCATACAAAAATTATCAAATTCCGACATCGGATTGGCTTTCAAATCTTAAATTTCTTGGAAGATTTGAAAAAAAAATCTGATTTTTCTTCCATAGATTCATGGATTTATGATGTAAATGAGCATGGAATCATGATCTATGAAGGATTTATGATAAAGAACACTTACCTCCTTCAAATTTGTGAAAAACCTTCTAAAAATCGCCCAAACCGAGCTCCCCCAACTCTATTTTGTCAAAATGGCCAAAACCCCCCATTTTAAGAATTTGTCCAAGCAAGTCGAAATTGACATTTGATACTTATAAATCGCATTCGACACCTGCGATTTGCCTCAACACCAGAAAAATAGCAATTATTTTGCTGATACGGAAATAAGCATAACTTTCTTATACGATGTCTGAATGACGAATGGTTTAACTTTCTGGAAACTAGATTCAAAGGACTACAACTTTCATTTTTGGATTATTTCCAAATTCCTTACAGATTACGAGATATAAGTCTACAAAGTAAGTCCTGTGCAGCAGAAATTTCTGCTATGCACACTGCCTGAAAACAACAGCAGTACCAGCCAATTTTAATCTATCGTAACTTTCTGTATATATGTCCAAATGATGGATGATTTATCGTTCTGGAAATTAGATTCAAAGGCCTACAACTTTCATGTTTTGTAATATTTCTGATTCCTTGTAGATTGCAAGATATGAGCTTCCAAACTGGACTACACGCACCAGTTTTTCTGAAAATTTCTGCAATTTTTTTCATCTTTTCCAAAGATGAAATAGCCCGTTTAACCACCCAAAACTCACCCGAGCCATTTGGGACCCCGTCCGGATATACCAACAAGTCCTAAAATATATTACGGACTTAGTCGAGGCCTTAAATCACATCCAACAATGCTAAGAACACGAATCATACCCCAATTCAAGCCTAATGAAACTAATAAATTCCAACTTCTACATTCGATGCCGAAACCTATCAAATCGAGTCCGATTGACCTCAAATTTTGCACACAAGTCATAAATGACATAACGGACCTATGAAGATTTTCAGAACTGGATTCCGACCCCGATATCAAAAAGTCAACTCCTCGGTCAATCTTTCCAAAAATCTTTTATTTTCCAACATTCGCCAAAATGCGTTGAATTGTCCTACGAACTTCCAATTTCAAATCCGGACATACGACTAAGTCCGAAATAACCATACGAAGCTATAGCAACTCTCAGAATTCCATTCCGACCCTCGGATCAAAATCTCGCCTAACAACCGGAAATCGCCAAAATACTAACTCCACCAATTCAAGCCTAATTCTACATGGGATCTCCAAAACCAATTCCAATCACACTCCTAAGTCATAAATCACCTCCCGAAGCTAACCGAGCTATCGGAACTAACATCCGAGCCCTCTAACTCATAAGTCAACATCCGGTTGGCTTTTCCAACTTAAACCTTCTTAAAAGAGACTAAGTGTCTCATTTCTTACCAAACCCACTCCAAACGCAAATTACTCAACTCGATCACATAGAACATGGATAACGAAGCATAATGAGACGGAAAATGGGGAAAACGGAGCGGTAACTCACGAGACGACTAGCCGGGTCGTCACACAGATATTCGGGAGAAGTATTTAGAAGATGACGACTTCCTTGATGCCCCTCAGGTTCCCAGGATGTTACCTTATACATCTTTGGGAGAGCCTAAATTTAAAGAACTTCATGAGGATTACTTCAGTAATCATGGTGTAAGTTAATGTTAAGTTTAAGAAAAAGCTCATGAAAAAACTGTTGAATGTAGGATAAAACTTTTTAAAAAATTACATACTGCAAGACAAAAACTTAAGCGTGTTTAGTCTGAAATTTTAGCAAATGAACTAAAAAACTTCAGCTATACTACAAAACTTCAGCATGTTTGGTATGAAGTTTTAGCAAATGAACTAAACAACTTCAGCATGCATTAGGGAAAATTCATTAAAAATTAACATACTGCAGGCCAAAAACTTTAGCATGTTTTTCATGAAGTTTTAGCAAATGAACTAAAAAATTTCAGCTTGTTTAGACTAAAGTTTAGGAAAAAGCTCATAACAAAACAGTTGAATGCATGACAAAACTTCATCATGTTTTGGTATGAAGTTTTAGCAAATGAACTAAATAACTTCAACATGCATTAGCTAAAATTCTTTAGAAAATTACATACTGCAAGACAAAAGCCTAAGCATGTTTAGTCTGAAGTTTTAGCAAATGAACTAAAAAACTTCAGCATACTACAATACTTGAGCATGTCATGGTATGAAGTTTTAGCAAATGAACTAAATAACTTTAGCATGCATTAGCCTGAATTTTTAGCTTCAACTTGAAACAACTTCACGCTACATTAGCACGAAGTTTTACCTTGTATTTGATTAAAATTTCAGAATTCAACGTGAAACAACTTTATTCTATATCCCCCATGCAAAGTTTTTGAAGATCTATAAGTGAAAACTTCATGTTTCATCCGTCAAACAACTTCATACAATTGCGGTTAAATGAGCATTAGTGAAAATATCTATAGGCGTTAATTGAATTTCAATTTTATTTTTTAAGTTTAAAACTTAAACAGCATGATGAATTACAAAAATAATTGCAGATCAATCAGTTTCAAAAACTAATTTAACTTCTGAAAATGAATTGCAATACTTACAATGTAATTTTGAATTCGAAATTTGAATTTGGTTCAACTATCTGGTTTTTTGATAAAGCTGCTGATAGGAGAGGAGATCTAAGGAGGAACAGAGTAATGGAGGAGAACGATAACGCGATTAATGCGTGATGCATCTTTTATATCTTTTGTCAGGGATATAATTATCATATTATTACGAATTTTTTGAAAGCTAACTACCAAATCAATAATTTTTAAAAATAAGGTATAAGTTAAAGGATGACACAAATATAAAGTACAATTACAAATCGCCCAACATTTTACTCCGCCGAATAATTTCAATTGAATAAGTTTCATTCACCAGTTCTAGCCCATAGGGCTTAACCGAAGCCGGCCTGGATCACAACACATACATTATTCAATATTCGGTCTCTCGTGATAAGTCAACATTGGTAGACACACAACTAAATTGACATTTAAGACTTATCTCGATTATTATTGTCCCACTTCTCCTTTTCCTATTGTCTTATATAGAAGTGAATCTATAGTAGATTCTATGAGTTCAATTGAACTACTTATATTTGACTTAAGATATATATGTCCAAAAATGTACACATTTAATAAAACTACATTAATTTTGAATCAAGATGGTTCTCTTATGGAGTACTATTAGAATTCCCTTTTATTGTACTGATCCTTCTTTAAAGAAAAAAGCTATAGGTGAAAGGTCTACAGCTTTATCAAAATAGAGCATGAATCTTAATCATTATTTTTGCTAAATAAAGCAACATTTACTGTCAATTCTTCAGTATGCAAAGCCCGCACTTGTTGTGATACGTTGCTATTTTGGAAATTATTATATTCTATAATTTAAGCATAAAATCTTTAAGTCAATTGATATCGGTAAAAACATGGAATAGAAGAGAAAATACTTCTTAATAAATTGGATGACTAACACTGTACGAGAAGAACTCATAGGTTACGTATAATATGGCAAGTGGATATTCTCTATTTCTAATGGCAAATATACTATCATTCAATACAAAATACTCTATGGTACCTTATGAGATATTAGGAAATATCATCCGACTTAAATTCAATGAATCTAGACATGACACATTGTTTACCCCGAAAATCGGAATAACACAATTGAATTTGTACGTGGGATGATAGATTCGTGGATGTATTTGATACTAAGTATATGAAGATTGAATAAAATAGAAAGACTATGATATTTGAACAAGGATGAATAATCAGAGAATTGCACACTAATATTGCTTGATCAGTCAAATGTAGATCCCCCTTACACTGATAGATATCTCATATATATAGGAAAGATGAAAAAACCCTTTGTGTCAGTAGAGTGCCGTTGTGTCAGTAAAAGTGCCTTGTAATCACAAAAGGTCTCTGCACGTTTGGTGAAGTCCTGTACCTTTGGTAAAGCCTTGCACGTTTGGTGAAGTCCTGCATGTTAGGTGAAATCCTACACGTTTGGTAATTCGAACAGTGTTCTTAACTTTAGGGCGTGATCTAACAGTTGATATAACGGATATGTCAACTATTACAAAAGTAAGATCCAATGCTGATTTTGAAGCCGTAATATCAAGCCTGATATCGAAGTCATAGCTTCGATCCTAATTTCGAAGCCATAGCTTCGGTTCAGGAATCGAGCACACGGTCTGGACCTTGACATCGAACATGTGGCTTCGATTGTTTGACTGATGATCGACTGGCGTTGATATGAGGACCGACCTGGATTTGCCTTTATATGGATGAATCCGATTTTAGCCGTATACACACATGACACATAATTTGATTAATTATAATACACTTCATTTATAAAAATATAGTTAGAAGGAATATTTTATACTCGTAGTAATACTACTATCCTAGTCTGCATATGATATCATACATGTATTTTTTAATTTAATGTTGTGCAAAAACAAACAAAAAGTTCAATTATATATTAGAAATAATTGTTCCTCGTAGTAACAACCAATCAAATATTTTCTAAACAATATTTATGAAGTTTGATCAATTATGTCATTTTCATAACCATCAAGTTACGTCATTTTCCAATTAGAACATTGCCTTTCCTTAAAGTTGCACTTCATATATATATATATATTCCTATTCTTAGCATAGCTAAAAGTAGAATAAGAGAACCTAACTGCAGAGTGTTAAAAAGGTCCCGTAATCAAACTCTTTTCTTTTTCCTTCCCAAATCTCTTCTACAAAGCCAACTTTCAAATTATGCCTTTACCCCTTTCATTTTTATATTTTTATCCCCCCATTCCAAATTGGTGATATTCTGATTTTGCCAATCCAATTCAACGCACACGATCGTTGAAACGGAGCGAGTACTAAATATTATGAGGCAAATATTAAAATGAGAATACTTTAGTTAACTATAATTAAGTGATACCATTCTATTTTGTAAAACTTTCATACACTTACACGAATTCAAGTATTAATTAATTTCGATTTAAATGTTAATGTGTTATTCTTTTGGCAAACTAACTTTTTAATTATTACTATTATTTTTAATTTTTTTGTCACTACCACTAATATAAGACATATATAAAAGTCTATATCTATATCTATATCTATCTATTTCTATACTATATTAAAACCACGAATGCCCTTAACAAAATATCGTTCGTCTTGTTTACCCTTTAAAGTAATATTAGACAAAATATTTATTTTATTATTTTTCTAACATTTAGTGATAGTGATTTAATTAACTCTCTATTATTTAAAAATAGTCATTATTTTATTATTCCTCTAATATTTATAATATTGATTTTCAATTCCTTTCAATTCTAGAATTTCAAATCGCTTTCAATTCGTTCAAAGAAAGTTTCTTTCACTTTCAATTTCATCTATATTTAGGAGTCTTTATATTTTGTCCTTTTCGAATTAGGGCTTTCTTTAGTTAAAGAGTCAAAAAACAAAGTTTTTCTTTAATAGGAAAACCTCACAGTTATCATTCCAAAATTAGGTTCATTGATCTTTAACAAAGTAAAAACTCGAAAAATGTAATGTTATGTTATGTTTATCATGACATCTTTGTTTAATAAGTATGAGTATTCATTCAAGATTATCAATATAAATAAAAAATAAAAGAAACATCTTACTTTTTATGTGGCTTTTTAAAATTTTGTATTCATGACTAGAGGTACTTTCGTATTTATATATAGCAAAACTTGCTAAATTAATAAAAATTAGGTGACCTAAATCGGGGTTATGTTGAAGCATTGTGCTATTAAGATTTCTATTTTTTTGTGCATAATATCTTATTATTTCACAATTAATGTTAGTGTTCAAACAGTATAATTTAACATTGATTGTATTCCAATTCAAAGTTAATTATAAAATGTGCAATGCTATAAAATATTAATTATGACGCTCAAGTCAAGGTTTAAGAGAAAAACTAAAGAGAGCTATCACATTATACTCTTTTTAAGATCAGCAACAAGTTTTTTACTCGAGGAGATATTTTTAAGAAGAATGCGAACAAAAGAAAATCTGAAAATTTTATTTTTATCAGAATTAAGTTTATTTGGTATAGATGATCAATAGACTACTAGAGCTTTTTATTTAGGCATCGAATTCGTGCAAGGATCTCAAGCATCTTCAAAAGGATTTCTTATACCACTAGACAAGCCCCATTAGTTAATAATTATGCAGTGTTATATGATCTTTTTCATGATATGTTTAATTGTTAGGTGTTATTGCTTCATTAAAAAAATTTCATCAGAGTTTTACATTGACGTTTTTTATACTAAGGTTGTAGATGTGTTTTCATGACATTTTTATTAATGAATCAAAGTGTAGAGAAAGGTTATTAAATTTCCATATCAATCCTATAAGCGAAATAACAATATTAGGCCTCAAGGTTTTTTATAAACCTTAGCTATGTCAATATTTATTAATTTTTCTTAAGACATTCTTGTCCTCCTATTTTTAAAACTAAATATGGTCTAAACTGCTTGTTTTTATTTTTAGGTGTTCTGAAATTACAAATTTTATCAATGTAAAGCAGGTGAATTCTTTTGATAATGTCACAATAAAAACATCAGTGAGGTTGTGAAATCTAACTTTTGAACCGATGAATTTACCAAGAATAGTGACCATCCAAAACTTCTGTTAATTTAGGCAAAATTGTAAAGAAGGTACATATATCTTTATATTGAGAAAATATGACAAGTTTTAAAATATTTTCAATTACTTTGAGCTTCAATTATTACATACTTTCAATATCTACTATCTTTTGTTACTTTTTTTACTTCTTGTCTTTTATTCTTCAGTCCTAAAACAGGACGTGCGAGACACGTACATAGAGACTAGTACTATATTAAAAGCACGAAGACTCTTAGCGAAATATCGTTCGTCTTTTTTACCCCTTAAATATAAATTTCACATTGAACAAAATCATCATTTAAATTTTTTCTTAATATTTAGGAGTTTTAGATCAACTAAATTTAATGCATTAAATTAAATCATTCCTCATTAAATTAGGTAAGAAGTGCTAATATTTATAACTTTAAAATCAATTAAAAATTTATCTTGTATCGTATAAACAGGTAAAAAAAAAAGAAAACATATTGGCAACTTAGGAGGATTCTATGGGTTCTGAGGATTGATGGCGAACAAAGAAAGAATTGAAGGTCTTGAAGCATATCTAACTCAGCTATGATTTTACCAAGTTTTGTAATGGAATGTAGTTGAAGGACTCTTTTTGCTTGTGATTACTTTCTTTTCATCAAGTTTCTTGTTAACAGGATTATACACACGATGAAAGAACAAAAAAAAAAAGGTTTATATGTGAACCAATTATTCTCAAGTCAGGTCCGTTTTATTTTTAGTGTAGCTTTTTAATCTAAAATTAAATAATTATCTTTCACAATTTTTCTTAAATATTTTTCGGACAGAGAATTGGATGAAGCTGATATCAAATTTAAAAAGTATGTTTTAAACAACGTCCACATACATGGCTACAAAGAAATTATGAAATTCATTTTTAGTTTTTATTATTTTGCCGTTTTTGAGCACGCTTTATGGAATTAAAATATAAATATAACAAAATAAAGTATTGATAAAAAATTAGAGAAAAATACACGAAAATTATTTTTTGTAATTTTTTTCTCATAAATATATGAAAATATAAAATTTCTTTTTGAATAAAATCAGACTTACTTTTATAAAGTCTCAATTAAAATGAGAACCGATTATAAACACATAAAGAAAACTAAAACACTACATTTGTGAGTTGAAAGAAAAAAATTCTAATTTTAATTTTAACATGAATTCTATATTTTCACTCCTTGGGATAGTATTAACGCAATAGCTGGATTCTACTTTTGCAGTAGTGTGTTATTCTTTGCTAATTCGTCATAAACAATTCCTATAGTATTTCTTATTGATTAAAGAAAACGAAAAAACATGAATTTTACTTGCGGGAAAAAAAGATAGGATATCTTATGTTAGTTTGGTGATCTCGTTTGTGTCTTTTAAAATGAATAAAAGAATATATAACTTTCCATATTTTTTTTAGAAAACTCATATCTTCAAAGTTAAATGGTGTTATTGAAACTAAAAAGGATGCACGGTAACATGTGAATTGAAGTAATAAAATTATAAAATTGGAATAAATTTTATGTCGAATATATTTACTAAAATGGTTAAAGAGAATTTGTTTTTATTGAATTAGCTAAATAAAGTTAGTAATCATCATTTATCAAGAAGTTACAATTTTTGTACCTCTATCTTATAGTTCAAGTAATAAAATATTTATTTAATGCTTTAATATTTTATATTCATAAAGATAGTATACAATACATGTGTAAAGCGAGTGCGCTAAAAAAGAAAGAAAAGAGGAGGGCACTTCAAAATTAGAATAGAAAAAGCCCCTATGATTCCCCTATATATCCAAAATATGCCCACATTCATTTCCGAAACCTCTTGGCTCGTTTGGTAGGTCGTATTAAATAAAATAATCCCTGTATAAAAATGTAATCCGTCCAATATCATGTTTGGTTGGTCAATTCAATTTACTCCTATATAATATATGGATTAGTTATACCTCATATGAGGGATTAACGAATACCAAAGAAAGGAAGGGATTACTAATCCCTCGATTAGCTATACATGGATAAGATTTAAAATTATTAAATCCAGACTTATACATTGCATAATTAATTTTTAATACAATGAACCAAACACTTTGATAAAAAATAATCTCAGCACTAAAATCCTTGCATTATTAATCTCTATATTACTAATCCCTGCATTACTCCCCTGCATTACTTGTGTTAGTAGCAAACGACCCCTTATTATTCTGCGTCTCCATAAGTATTCTGTCCTTCCTTACAGCGCCCCTTGATCCTCGCTCTCGCTCCTCGATGGAGCTCCCAATTTCTCTCTTTTCCCGCTATAAATACTCATCTCTCTCTTGAATTTTCCCGATCCAATTCACTTAAAATGCAGAGCACAGCAATTTCATATTCTCCCTCAATTTCTCTCCCTTCAAAAAACCCTCACAATCTTCTTTCTCTTTCACCGTCTCCTCTCCCGCTGCGGTTCGGTTCGGCTAATGGCTTCAGTACTACAGCTCCTCATAAACTCAACTCCGTTCGCTGCTCTTCTTCATCATCCAAGTTGAACGGAAGCGGATGGATTTCGGATCCTCTGCCGGTTCCAGAGCGCGAATCGGGTGGAGTGACGGTTCGGGCCACGTCGTCAGAGCCCGAAAGCAGAGCCGGTGAGGAAGAGGCTCCAAAGTCTAAACCTCTGGCGGATACTTTGCTTCTCGGATCGCTATTCGGCCTTTGGTATATCTTTAATATATACTTCAACATTTATAACAAGCAGGTCTGTCTTTTTTCTCACTTCCCTTTTTTTCCAGTACATGTGTTGATTTGTATTACTGCAATTGTTTGTACTTTTAATTTGAATTACTTGTTTCTTCGTAAGTTGATGCATTAGTATTTTCTCTGAAGTATACATGCATGTCTGTTTAATTTAACAAGGCATCTGAGGCTCATGAATCACGTGAGAGTATCTGCAAAAAAATTGAAAAAATATATGGAGAAACGTTGTCAAGTTTTTTGATTTTTTTGGGCGAATACGTTTCTTGTGACACTTTTTAAATAAAAAACGTCATTTTCACTCACAGCTTTTTTTAAGAAATTGCAACTATATGAACATTTTTCCTTTTGCACAGTAGAAGTTATTTTTCCTACAAAAGTTGTGCAAATGGCTCAAAATATAAAATTGAAATCTGTCACATATAAGCATTGTGTTCTCATTTGCAATTACGTAATGTTGGAGTACGTGATGTTCTAAAAACTTTAACTTTGAGTTCTATATTTTGTTTCTTGATTCATTGTTGAGCCTACATTTAGCTGTATTTTGCAACTTGATTGAGGTGATTTTGGATATATATGACTGCTGATTGGCTCTTGAGATATTGCAATGTGCATCAACGATGAAAATACTTGTTCTCTGCAGGTGCTGAAAACCTTCCATTACCCAGTTACAATAACTCTTACGCAACTTGCTGTTGGCACTATCCTTGTTATTTTCATGTGGACGTCCAATCTGTACAAACGGCCAAAAATCAGTGGTGCACAGGTATCTTGAATGTGCTGGATTAACAATGTTTTGGTTTAAATCCAGATTATGTACGGAAGTTCTGGTTTAAACTTCCAATTGGCAGCTTGCTGCGATTTTGCCATTGGCAGTGGTGCATACCTTGGGAAACCTTTTCACCAACATGAGTCTTGGAAAAGTTTCTGTATCATTCACGCACACTATTAAGGCTATGGAGCCCTTCTTCTCAGTTGTCCTCTCTGCTATGTTTTTAGGGGAGGTATGCATTTTGATTGATTATCTGCTATTTATGTTTCTTTGCAATGGTGTTATATGCATATTGTGACATGAAAGATGAAGAAAAGTAGAATTATTTTTTATTCTTTCTTTCTGTTAGCTTTGTTTTAATTGAAGTCATATTTATGCATGCAGTACTTATAAGAAATTGTAATTTTCTCAGCATATGTTTCAGTGTTGTCGTCTCTGTAATTTGTATACATAATTACTACAAATCTATCATGTTCATGCAGTTCCCTACATTATGGGTTATTTCTTCCCTTGTACCAATTGTTGGTGGAGTGGGACTGGCATCTCTGACTGAGGCGTCATTTAATTGGTCAGGAGTTTGAATACTCTGTTCTCTTTATAATCCATATGATTCTCTTTTGTTTGTTTCTTCTTTAGCAACAAAACTGGGAGGTTTTAGAACATAGTCATCACTTCAAATTAATATCTAGTTGTTGTTTTGTTGATTATCAGGGCTGGCTTTTGGAGTGCAATGGCCTCTAACTTGACCAACCAATCTCGTAACGTTCTCAGCAAAAAGTTTATGGTTAGGAAGGAGGTAGATTTGATCTCTGTTTGCTCTCTTTGATCAGGTTATATAGAAAGTGTGTGCGGAATTTGAAGGTTTTGACTGTATGTCTCAAACTTATACAACACTGCAGAGTAATACTGAACTAGTAGTTCAGAGTTTGGTTGATCTTTTCCTCTTTGTAATCAAGTAACTAGCTTGTTTTCTATAACTAGTCTTAGGGTACGCGCTCTGCGCGTGTACCTACTCTAATGAGTATATAATATTAAAAATTACATCAAGATTTTTAACCATATATTTGAGCTATAAAATTAAAACAAAAACAAAAAATATAAGTTCGTGAAGATGATTAATGTTGATCGAAAGAGGACTTTGTACATATTCAAGTAATCATTTCTAATTGCTTTTAATGAATTTAAAGTCTACAAAAGAGGAGTTCCTATATAAATAAAAAGTGCACTTTTTTCATACATTTAGAGTACACACTTTATGCGTTTATCTCACGTGTTGTTATATATCATTTTAAAAGTATTTGTTGAATTTGATGTTGAGTCATAGAGTATTATAATTGTGAAAATTAGGTTATTTATATCTAGTTATAGTATTTATTATAATGTATATTTACATTTTGGTACACGAATTTTATAGAGGGCGTGTTTGATTAAAGGATAATGGATATTCTATTGTATACCCGGAGAATCAATCATAAATTTTCATGTAAAGTGTTTTTCTATTTTTAATTTTTTTTAATTTTAAATTATATAAATTTATGGATTTTAATTCTATGATCGGTTACAAATCTAGAATTAAGAATAAGGAAAACTGAAGAAGTGTCGATCGACTTTATTGACTGTAGTTAAAATTTTTACTTTGTCTTTCTCTAATTTTATTTTTATTTTTACTAAGATAGAATTAAGTGGTTGTGATTCTGGGCTAATGAGTAATTCAAATATACAAGTAATAATTACTTTTTACTCATTCTCTGTAGATTATTTTATTTTTGGTATTATTTATCTTTTACAAATTATTATATTACATAATTTAACAACGAAAAAAATTTGCACAAAGATATAAGAAAGAATTTTAATGCGTAAACAAAACTCCTAAATATTAGGGAAAATCTTAAATTCTCAAAAAAAAGGTCTTGTGTGCTGAAGACATCGAATGTGAAACAAATTGACAGTTTTGTTACTATTGTATCCTTGTTTAATTTGGAAATTGATAAGTTCACACCTACTTCGTCTTAGTTTAATAACAAACTTTGAATATCAAAATAGGAATTTGAAAATGCATGTCTTAATCGTGCATATTAAATTTTAAATGATAAATATTGACTACCATATATAGTTGTAATTAGAAATATACTGCTTTTGAATTTCAAATATGAGAACTTATACCTGTTGTAAATAAGGGAAAAAATATTAACTAAATTTAGTTAAAAGTAAAGTCTTCAAGTTTTTAGGAGAAAATTTAAATAATTATTTCTAAATATTAGGGAATTAATTAAATGATTCGATTCCTAAATATTGGGAGATTAATATAAATGACTATTTTGTCTAGTGTATACTCTATTTTTAAAGGGTAAAAAAGACGAACGACATTTCGCTAAAGGGTTTTCGTGCTTTTAATATAGTATAGACTCTTTTTGCCTTGAGAAAAACAATGAAACTGAGTTATGTTTTTTTCGTTCTTTTCTTGTTTCAATACTTTGTATTGCTATATAATATATAATTTTTTAAACAGGAATCATTGGATAACATTACTCTCTTCTCAATAATCACAATCATGTCCTTCATCTTGCTGGCCCCTTTCGCCTTTTTCATGGAGGGCGTTAAGTTCATCCCTGCATACCTTGAAGCTTCTGTAAGTGATTTATGAGGGGGAAATTTATACACCCTTGTACACTATTCCTTACCTGATTGTTCTTTGACCTAAAAGTGCAAAGACCGATTTTCAAAATTATTTTTTGCTTGCTTTGGTTCCAGGGATTGAATGTGAACCAGATTTACACGAGGTCTCTCCTTGCAGCTCTTTGCTTCCATGCTTATCAGCAGGTATTCCTGAAGACCTATGCCCTGATTTTGTTTGAATGTTAGCCTTTTGGTTAGCAGTAATGTTTGTGTTTATATAGTTTTGACGAACTAGCAATTTCACATAACATTAAACTGTTCACGGTTGGTGCATTTAATTTTTTGATAGACATACAAAATTATTGTAGTTTTGGGCAATATTTAGTATAAGAAGATCGAATAAAAGATATAAATATAACTTTTTACTTTAGGTTTTAACGAGATTGAGAGTACCGCAACCTCATGATTCTATAACATGTAACATGATGTGAAAGGCATGGCTCTTTGTTGGTATTTAGTGCAATAGTTCTTAGTATTTAGTTAGGGTCTCCAATTTGCTGCTTTCTCCTGACATTTTTGTTAAAGAAGATTGTTTTATAAATGCTATAGAACTCTTCTGTCGTCAGGCATACAACATTAAGATTATTGTTCTAGAGAATAAGAAGTTGCCACCAGGAACGGAAGTACCTCTTATTAGATTCGAGTTGATCAACTAAGCAGATCCACTCTCTGATTAAACATAATAGACGTAACCATTTTCGCAACTCTTATAAAGCTGAGGTTGTTGAGGTTCTCCGTACCTTAACCGGATTTTATTTACTTATGAAGGACCCACATATATTTTCTTCTCCTCTTCTGATGATTCATGGCTTGTCATGCTAACTAGAACACTCCACCGAAATCATTCTGAAGAATGTTAGATAAGTATATGTTTTAAAACATACAGATCAGAAATAAGTATATTTTTCAAAACGTTAACATGCTATTTGCATTCTCCATTTTAAATCTGGCCAAGATTGAGGGCAGTATAAAAATATTTAATTAGATGACTTAGCTTTTTTCCACAAAGACCTAGTTATTAATTAAGAAAGAAGCAAACATATTCAGCAGTAGGGTGTTGTATATGCTGTTCAAACGGTAAAGATCAGCGGAAACAAGAAGAAATATCTAAAAATTGTGGCTGAAATTTCTGCATTATTTTTCTTAATAAAGGAAACTTTGTTGTTATATAATATTCTTTCCACTTTATTTAGACCACAATGATTTGTGGCAACCAACTATGGCTTTGAAAATGTTTGGAAGCTTGATCATAACATGTCTTAGAATCAGGCCCATGCAATTTTCAAATGCTGCAACATATACTTTCCGCGTGGTCGAAGAGGTCAGGGTGAGGAGAAGGCTTTTAACTTGCATGCTTTTAGGAAAGCAAATGGTGGTGATTTTAATTTCTTAAAGCACAATAGAGTGAGAAGTTGTCTGATGCATTAACTCATTCCATACAATGACTGTTTTGATATCTCCCTTTGCTCAAGAGGCATGATGAATAAGTTCTTTATACTTTGTCATTTTACGTTTGGAGAAGAGAAATCTTGATGAATTTAAATGCAATCTGCTCTTTCATTTATAAAGTTCGCTGATTATGTGACATCTTGCTGACGTGACATCTTCTGGTGTAGGTTTCATACATGATATTGGAGAGGGTGTCTCCTGTTACCCATTCCGTGGGTAATTGTGTGAAGCGAGTGGTGGTCATTGTGACTTCAGTTCTCTTTTTCCGCACGCCTGTCTCCCCAATTAACGCCATAGGTATGGCAGCTTGCACTTTTCTTTTATCAACTTACACTTGATGAGAACAAAAAGCGAACCCCCTTCCTCTTCAGTTTGAAAGGTGTAGTATCACTTTTCTTATTATAAATCCTTTTTTTCATACTACTCTATGTAGGCACTGGGGTGGCGCTTGCTGGAGTTTTCCTGTATTCTAGAGTGAAGGACATCGAACCTAAGCCAAAGACAGCTTGAAAATGATCAGTTTGCTGAGAAACTGTAATCATCAATTACGAATCAAAAATTAGGTGATAGCTTAGGCACGATCTTCATTTTGTTTTTTTATAGCGATGTTGGGTAGAGTTATTCCTTTTTCTAGATAGTCTTATACATTATTTCTGCAGATTTGATGATTATACATCATTCTCATCTTTGTTATTGCTCAATGGTTTGTAACGTATTTCATCCCCCCAGGAAATGGAGATCTCCCGAATTAGGGAGATTATAGTGTTTTGCTAGTTATGGTAGACAGTTTCCGCATCCAAACAATTTCGTTCTTCCACTATGGGGTTTTATTCTGTTCATTGAGAAATGGAAATCTGCGTATTAGATTCTGTCTTGCGATGATTGTTTCCTCAGTTTCAAAAGCAAACAGGTACTAGGAACGAAAGCATAGATATTATGGGGATTTTCATTTACTTTGCTACCTTCCTTTTTTTTCCTTACAAAAGAAAAATACCCTACTTACCTTAAAATAAGTGGGACCGACTACAATGTGTTTTTGAAAAACAAAGAAATATCATTGATTCAGTTATCGTAATGATGAGAAAAATAAAATTAGGTGCATATCGCAGATTTCCTTTTTCATGAATATTCTCATGTTTTCAACAAGAAGAACAACTCCTTTTTATTTAGTTGCTCCAGGCGTGATGAAGATTGGGAAGGACAAGTTGAGTTCTCGGTATATTAGTCCATTTTAGATTTTGGAGAGAATTGGTGAAGTGCCTTGCAGACTTTTAATGTCACCCAGTCTGTCGGTACTTCATCCGGTGTTTCATGTTTTCTTTCTTCGAAAGTATCATGAAGATCAATCACATATCTTGGATTTTAGCTTGGTGCAATTGGATGAGAATTTGCATATGAAGAAGAGCCGGTGGCCATTTTGAATAGGCAGGTTTGGAAGCTGAGGTCGAAAGATAATGCATCAATGAAGGTTCAATGGAGAGGTCAACCGGTTGAGGAGGCAACTTAGGAGACCGAGCATGATATGTAGAGCAAATATCCTCATCTTTTTAGCATTCCAGGTATGATTTTAAACCTGTTCGAAGATGAACATTTCTTTGAGAGGTGAAGAATGTAACGACCCGACTTGTCGTTTTGAGCATTCGCATTCCGTTCGATGGTTTGAGGGCAGGAGTAGCTTCGTATGATGTATTATGACTTGCGTAAATCGTCGATTTTTATTTTCGGGTGATTCATAATTGATTTGGAATGAGCACTATCGGATTTGATTACGGTATGTTTGGAAGAATAATGTCTCTAGCCAGCTTAGAATTTGGGCTATGGTTTTTATTTGGCGAGCGAGCTCCACGACTTAATGATTTAATGGATGGTTATAAGTCTCTGCATGTTTCTCTCATCATTGGCAATGTACAGAGGTTTAAAACAAGATTTTAATTGATATGAGGTTTGTTATCGGTACCGGGTGTTATTGAGCAGTTATTGTGATCAGAAGTTATTACTACGAGTATCTGAGTTATGTAGGAAAAATCATGTGATTATATCTTGGGTTATTATTATGGTCTGATACAGCTCGTTCAGACTTATATAGTGTGTAGATGCGAGAATTGGATCTTATAATGGATTCCGAATGTTGGAAATTGGGTTCCTTGATTTATGGACTAAGGTTAAAGGAAGAATCTTCGGTTATGTTGAGTTGACAAACTTGTATGGATTAGGATGGCATGGGATCACCCCTAGGTATATACATGGTAAGTTTACACAGTGATTTGATGGCTTTGGAATGACTCTTGGCACGTTCCAGGACGAACATATGTTTAAGTGGGGGAGACTGTAACGACCCGGCCGGTCGTTTTCACCATCTACATTCCATTCGATGGTTCGAGGACATGAGTAGTTTCGTATGATGTATTATGACTTGAGCAAATCGTTGGTTTTGGTTTTCGGGTGATTCGAAATTGATTTGGGAGAATGATTCTCATATATATCACTTAATCATGCGAAAACCAAAACCAAAACCAAAATCGACGATTCAGGCAAATCATAATATATCATACGAAGCTACTCATACTCTCGAACCATCGAACGGAATGCAAATGCTCAAAACGACCGGTCGGGTCGTTACAACTGGAATATACAATAATACTACTATAATTGCCTGGAATAGAAAATAGACATAATACAGTAAAGGTATAATACATAAGTTACTCCTGAATTATGGATCAAATCCTTGTTACACACTTTTTACGCACAAAAATTACCTTACACACTCGGCCTTTCTAATATGTAACTATGATACACCACTTTTTTTGACAAATTTTTCAAAACATGTCTAATATCACACACCAATAATATTATGTCACGTGTCATTAATTTTTTAAAAATAAAATAATTTAAAATTATAAATATACCCCTCAACCTTCCCCTTCCATCTCTTTCTCTGCTCACCTCAACACCATTCCGCCGACCACCATAAAAGAAACCACAATTATCACCTTCCGATTACAAATCAAAATAGATGCCCAAGCATATTGATCCCAAGTTTTGGAGTCGGAATTCGAATCTAACTCAAAAATTATGACCCAAAGCTCAAAACACCATTAAAGAAATAGTTGACGGAGTTTTCATCAATTTTGACGTTTATCTAGATTTCTCTTAATGAATGTTGACTTTGTAAGAGATCATTTCACAACAAAGATCTTTCACAATATATCAAGCTAGAGGAGAGGTCTCGTGTATTTCTTAAAAGAGAGCAGAGGATATTATTTTGCTCAACTTGATGAGAGGCCAAAGAAAACGACCATAATATGAACCAAACCTAGATCTATAAAATTTTCTTAGTTATAGAGTCCATTTAATTTTCTTTATTAATTTCTTCCAAAGCCTTTTACATTATTGTTTTTCTTAAAATTATTGAGAGAGAAGATGGGAAAAAGGAGTGGGGAAGAAGACAAAAATAGGGGAGGGGGAGTTTCGGCATACTAACACAAAGAGGAGGGGGTCTAGATAAAATAAATCAAGGAAAGGATGGGTTAAAGTGAAGGAATCGAATGGTGTTTAAAAAAGAAAAAGTTTAAAATTTTGACACATGTCATTTAAATAATGATTGGGATAGAAAATTCACAGCTTTACGCGATTATATTTTTTTGGTAAACACGCGTGTGTGACATAGCAAAAGTAGTGTGTCTGAGATACACTTTAGAAAGATTGAGTGTATAAAGTGATTTTCGTCCGGCGAAGTGTGTAACAGGGATTCTGTCCATAGTTTAGGGGGTAACTTATGCATTTTTCCTATAGTAAATAAATAGCAAGGGGATTCCGTGTTAGGGGTGTTCGTCGATCAGTACGGAATGGTATTTAAACATTTCGGTTCCGTATTTCGGTATTCGGTTTCTTAAAATACAATACCAATACCGTACCTAAATTAAATTCGGTATGGTTCTGTTTTTCTCCTTTCAGCTTCGGTTTATTCGGTTTGGTAGCTTTGGTTTATTCGGTTTGAATACTAACTAGTGCATAGAGTCTAGACTGTAATATTCTAAATTAAACTACTCAAAAGTACAAAACTAAAAATATTTATTGACAAAAGTTTTGTCCAAATTTAGCAAATATCAACCCAGCGAGAGAAAACTGTACATAAAAGAATGAATTTTATCATTAGAAATATCTTGTTACTTGCTTAGAGTTAATTGATGAACTTAGAGAATAAACGAAAGAAAAATTTTAGATTTTTATATTTATGTTATAATTAATAATATGTGTATTGTGTAATATAATATATATTTCGGTACAGTATTGTTATTTCGGTATTTTATTTTAAAATACCAAATACCATACCTAATACCAATATTTTTTAAAACTTAAACCAAATACCATACCGAATACCAAAATATCGAATACCAATTACCAAAATTTTCGGTTTCGGTACGGTGATTCGGTATTTACCAAATTATGCACAGCCCTACTCTGTATACTGCCGATCGTAACATAGAAAGTATCTCGCCACGAAGTCTCCTCGGCAACTGTTGTTGACAATCAAATTTTGACCATCCCTTTTAAAATTAAATTAGTTATACTTATTAATTAGCAAAAAATATTGTAAAATATTTTTTAATCAATAATACCTATTTTTTAAAAAATCAGGAAATAATAATTAACATTATTGAATTAATAGCAATTTGATATTAAATATTCATAAAATATATTACTCTTACTATTATGGAGCTATTGAAATAACCTTTATATTTTAGTAAATAAGTTTTACAATTAACTAATGATTTAGACTTTGATTTATAATTATATCATTTTTTTACTTTAATTAATCAAAATTAGTTTCATAATTCAATAAATGAAAGTGTTTTAAAAAATAAATAATTAGTTACAGTAATTTATAATATATTTGATGATTGTATTTTATCATATTTAATTAAAATTAATTAAGTTTAATTAACTTATTCTTTAAAGGAGTTAAAAGCTCAAAAGGATACAATTGTAATTAATCAACTAAACTTAAATTGGCTATGGTTTAAATTCCTTTTCCACTGTTCTTGGCCTAAATATAGAAGTCCAAACCCCTGACTGGTCCAGACCCACATCTTCTATTCCATGATGTCAATCCATGCCATCTCCTTTGAGCTAATGGCATCGTGCCACGTCGCCCATATCCCACACTCACAAAGAAAGCACAAACAGATCCGGACCATTGATCCAACTCATCAACGGTGCATAATTAAATTCTATTTTTTCCTATTCTTAATTCTTATTAAAACCCAATCTCCACCGTTAGATTACAAGGATCCAACGGTCGTCTTTTTTTCATAAATAAATTTTTTATTAATTCCTATACCCTGAACTATCAGGCGATCAACGGCACAAATCTATTCGTTCACTTTAAACTAACCTAAGACCCCTAAGCCCTAATCATTTTGACCTTAACCCAGCCGCCCTCATTTCTCTTTCCTTCCTCTTTTTTCTCATCCCACCAGAACCCGTCAATTAAAATCCTAGAACAAATTTGTGAAAGGTTATAGATTCGACCTCAAATTATTCAATGTGCCCCCTATAACCGCGAATCTTGCCGGCTTCCCTTCCATTTCATCGATTCAATTTGACTCGTGAACCTCAAAAACCCTAGACGTACAGATGAAACTTGGTATTTCATCCGTCTCTCTTTTGTTCTTTCAAATAAAGACATGCATGACTGTGTCTCAGCCTCATTATCACTATTCTTTGTCTTGAGGTCAAATACAGTAACCTCTGGACATTGGGGTTTGACCAACGGTCCGATGGCTTCAATGATCGACTCTTCTCAGGTAAATCCTACACCGCTTTTCTCCTCTTTTTCTTCTGATTTTCACCTCTATTGCTATCATCATCTGTGCAATCGTCACAGCCCACTATCAATTTGAAATCAATCGGAACCCTATGACTTAAAGGCCACTATCATGCAATGTCTTCACCTAACACAGTCAAATACTATCAAAAACACAAAAGAAAGAAAGATCTCTAGGATTCTCTCTAATTCTTCTGTTTTTTCCTTTCATTCTCTGGTTTGAGTTCAACAGCTGTGTTGATCTTGAGTTTGGATCCCTAAACGGCTATTGAATTACTCTTACTTGGTTTGCTGTCCTGCATAAAGTCAGTACACACTGACCCCCTTCTACTTTGAATTAATCGTATAATTCTGTGTCTGTAATTAATTCCTAGTTGATTCTCTGATTGTTCATGTTAAGAACTAAAGTTGTGCTTGTTATATACTGCTTTTTCATGCTATTAAATTAGGGATCTCCTGATTAAGTGAAGTTGTACTAAAACTGTTATCAAATCAGTGCTAGTGAGTCCTACCTCCCATGATTTGATTCGTAAAATGACTCTATATTAGGTGATGTTCTTATGATTTACTTTATTAAGTCTCCATGATTAAGCTAAGCTAACTCTGTGCTAACTTTGTTCTTAACTTACCTCTGTCAGTTAAGAATAATCATATAAGCACGGCCAGACTAGCTAAGATGGCTAAATTATGTTCTTGAATCTCCTTTGTGTTTCTGTACCTCCAGATTACTTGACTCCCCTGCTTGTGTCATTATTTTGATATTATAAATGGATTCTTTAGCAGTTCATATTATGTTTGACATGCCTCTTTCGATAGCTTTAGTCAAATAGGAATGTTGCTAGTATCCTGTTTGTTCCACACTCTTAACAAATCATGTAGTATATTGCTATTACCTTTAAGACCTTACTGAGCTTCCTGATTAATTGACCTACATCTTATGCTAATAATGTTGCATGCAACCTTTCTATTAACCAAGAGGCTGGAATATAATCAGGCTTCTAAACTTCTTTGAAATGTTATCAACACTTGCTACATTGTGCTATCTTGACACTTATGATGTTTTGCTGTTCTGATCCAGTTCTTAGCCCCATGTTAACCTGTTAGACCCTATGTAACCTGCTCATGTTCTTGTAGTAGAATAATCTCTATGTTTTCTCTGTAATGACTTGAAAACGTGTAATAAACCTTGTTAATATGTTAGGGAACCTGCATTCATGAGTGAATATAACTTGACAAGGATAAATCTCTATAGTGAATGTTGATGCTTGCCATTGGATGACTGTTTAAGCTTGTGAAACTCCTGTTGTCATATTAATACTCTCCATGCCTGAGTGCACATTTGTCATGTTAATTCTGTTGTGCTCATAGATCATGTATGACTTTATGATTGAGGAATCGTACACTTATACCTATGTGTTAACTCTCTACGTGCCATAATTATGACTCTGCTATGGTGTTACATTGGTTTGTATTTGTGAATATCTCTCACTAAGAAAACTTGTTCCTAATGCTTATAATGACTAGTTCTTGTGACTCCAACTGTTAGACTAAATTGGGATACTATCCTCTTCTGTTCCCATATGGCTGGGGGGCACAAGATCATATATAGAATTCTATTGACATACCTTGCTGCATGTTCAAATGTTAATATAACCTCTTGGCCTTACCAAGTTAAAGGGATATCATTCACCTATTAGGTATGCTCTTAACTATGTTGAAACTTTTTAAAAGTGCTTGTGCAATGTTCTTATAGTCTGAACCTACATAAGAGAACTTTGAGCATCAAGCCTATAGTAGAGCCAATAGAACATGTACCCAAGCTCTTCTCTGTTTAGTACTTGCCTGTTAACATCTCTAAGCCTAAAAAAACATGAGTAAGAAGCATGTCTACTACCTGCACTTTGTGATATTGAGTCCCAACAGTGATCTCGTGCCTACCCTTTATCCTATACTTTGACTTGAACCACCTTTCAGTCAATAATGTGCCCGTAGATGCTGTTGTGCTTTGATGATGAACTGTAGTACCTTATTTCTCCATAGTTGTTGAGTTTTGTGTGTGTTTGAACTTATAAAATGTTCACCATGACCCTTGTACCTATTATGTGTATCTTATCAGTATAAAATTACTCTGTTGATTCTTTTGTTGGTGTTTAAACCTTTAAGGAAGAGAAGTAGGTGATTGTCACGAACCCAGTTTCCCCTCCGTAGGATGTCGTGATGGAACCTAGTCTCTAATAATAGGTAAGCCTAACAATTTGCGGAATAACTGGATATAAAACTAAACTCAAATCTCAACATATGAAATATAAACAAGAACTGTAAATTTTAATAATTACAAGTCCCAAAACACGGTAGAAATAAGTCACAAGCTTATAAGAGAAAACACTAAGTATCTCTATACTTTAGAGTCTAAAGGGAATAAGGAAAACAACATAACAAGGATAGAGGGGGACTCCGAGATCTGCGGATGTTGGCAGATATATCTTGAAGTCTCCACGTGCGGTCCAGCTTACTGGTATCTGGTCTGGTAGGAAGAATCCAAATCTGCTCAAAATGATGTGCAGTAGTATAGTATGAGTACACCACAACGGTACCCAATAAGTGCTAAGCCTAACCTCGGTAGAGTAGTGAAGAGGTCAGGTCAGGGCCCTACTGGTTAAAAAGGAAATGAGGCAGAAAATATAATAATACAATGAAATGATTGAGAAATGAACAATGAGAAATTTCAGAAAGGTAACAGCACAGCAAATAGAGGTAACCAACAGGGGCGCTTCCGTAGTCCCAAAAGTAAATATGCGACTGGGGGATCTCCCGAGGTACCGCCTCGTAGTCCCAAAAGTACATATGCAAACAGTGGGATCTCCCGAGGTACCGCCTCGTAGTCCCAAAGTAAATACGCAAACAGGGAGATCTTCCGAGGTACCGCCTCGTAGTCCCAAAAGAAAATATGCAACTCATAAATTATGGAACAACGAATTTACAACAAGGAATTCTACAATTAAAGATAGAATACAAAGGAAAAAGGTAAGTCAACTAAGCATGTTGTACGAATTTCAAGTAAAGGTTAAGATACGTAGACATGTAATACTAGGCTAAACATGACAGCTACACTTGCTAAGGCAACTCAGTTAAGGAATTTAAAGGAAGTCTACTCAGCAAGAACCGGAATTTCCAAAATTAGCCCGTATACGTACTCGTCACCTCGCGTACACGGCACTCACATATCCCAAATTGTTACAACAGTACCAAATCCTAAGGGGATTTCCCCCACACAAGGTTAGACAAGTCATGTACCTCAAAGCTTGCTCAATCAATCGATAAGGATGCCTTTCCCTCGATTTTCCGACTCCGAATGGCCCAAATCTAGCCAAAAGAAATTAAATACCATGAATACAACTACAAGAAACTAATTTAATTATTAAATCTACGACTTTAGCAAAAATCGAAAAATTGCCCAAAAAAGTCGACCTGGCCCACATCTCGGAATTGGGTAAAAGTCGTAAAACACAAACACCCATTTGACCACGAGTCCAACCCTACCAATTTTACCAAAATCCCACATCAACTCGACCCTCAAATCCTCATATCAAACTCTCTAAATCCCTAGCCTCAAACTCCCAAATTCCACCTTAAATACACACAATCTAGGTGGAAAAATCAGTAGGGAAACAAGGTTATTGATAAAAAACAAATGAGTATAAGAGACTTAACTCAAGAAATCCCTCGAAAATGTTCTGAAAAATCGCCAAGACCCGAGCTCAAATGTTTAAAATGAAGCAAAATCGCGAACCCTTGTATTTAAGTGTTCTATCTAGCATTTTCGCTTCTGCGAAAACTTAGCTGCATTTGCGGCGTCGCAGAAGCGACAACTTATCCGCTTCTACGGTTTCCCTGGCTCCTGCGGTCTCCCCATCCTCTCCTGCGGACGCGCTTCTGAGGTCCCAGCTTCATTGCCAAATTCTGCTTCTGCGGTTCAAAGCCCGCTTCTGCGGGTGCACATCTGCGCAAACTCGCCCGCTTCTGCGGACAAGCCTCCCAAGCACTCGTCCGCTTCTGCGATCACTCTTCCACAGAAGCGACTCCTCTTCTGCGGCCTTCACACTGCACCCGCAACCACATGCCATCTCCTCCAATTCCGCTTCTGCACCCAAATGCTTGCTTCCGCGAGCTCGCACCTGCGGTCAATCTTGCGCAGGTGCAATTGCACCAGAACTGGTGCCTTTAGCCATTCTCACAAGTCCAAATTTGATCCGTTAACCATCCGGAATCCACCCCAGGCCCCCGGGACCTCAACCAAACTTACCAACAAGTCTTAAAACATCATACGGACTTAGTCGAGCCTTTAGATCACATCGAACAACGCTACAAGTACGAATTGCACATCAATTCAAGCCTAATGAACTTTAAAACTTCAAACTTCTACATCCGACACCGAAACCTATCAAATCAAGTCCGATTGACCTCAAAATTTGCACACAAGTCATAATTGACATTACGAACCTACTCCAACTTTGGAATTGGAATCCGACCCCTATATCAAAAAATATACTCTTGGTCCAGCTTTCTAAAAATCATCGAATTTTTGAACTTTCGCCAATAGACGCTAAAATGACCTACGGACCTTCAATTCAACATCCAAACACGCTCCCAAGACCAAAATAACCCTACGGAGCTATAGGAACAGTCAAAACTCCATTCCGGAGTCGTCTTCATACAACTCAAACTACGATCGATTCTTACGACTTAAACTTCCATTTTAGGGACTATGTGTCCCATTTCATTCCGAAACCAAAAACAAATCCTCCCGGCAACTTACGTAACCACGAAATGAAATAGAGGGAGCAATAAATAGGGGTTTGGGCCTAGTACTCTCAAAAAGACCGGCCTGGTCGTTACATTCTCCCTCTCTTAAAATAAACGTTCGTCCTCGAATGAGTATAAGACATAACTGAAGTGGTGAAAAGATGAGGATAACGACTGCTTATATCATGCTCGGTCTCCCAAGCCACCTCCTCGATCGGATGACCCCTCCACTGCACCTTCACTGATGCGATGTTATTCGACCTCAACTCTCGGACCTGCCTGTCCAAAATGGCCACTGGCTCCTCAACATAAGATAGATCCTTGTCCAACTAGACTGAGCTGAAGTTTAACACATGAGATGGATCGCCGTAATACTTTCGGAGCATGGAAATATGGAATACTGGATGAACTACAGAGAGACTAGGTGGTAGTGCAAGTCTGTAAGCCATCTCTCCAACCCTCTCAAGGATCTCAAAAGGCCCGATATACCTAGGGCTCAACTTGCCCTTCTTTTCGAACCTCATAACACCCTTCATGGGCGAAACCCGGAGCAAGACCCGCTCCCCAACCATGAATGCAACGTCGTGAACCTTCCGATCCGCATAACTCTTATGCCTGGACTGGGCTATATGAAGTTTATCTGAATTAATTCATCCTTTTCCAAGGCATCCCAAAACCAAGTCTGTACCCAATAGCCTACCCTCGCCCGGCTCGAGCCAACCCACTAGAGACCGGCACTGTCTACCATATAAAGCCTCATACGGGGCCATCTGAATGCTCGCCTAAAACAGTTGTTGTAGGAAAACTCTGTGAGTGGCAAGAACTGATCCCAAGCACCCCCAAAATCCATCACACACGCATGAAGCATATCGTCCAATATCTTAATAGTGCGCTCGGACTGCCCATCCGTCTGAGGGTGAAATGCTGTATTCAACTCTACCAGAGTATCCAACCATGCTGTACAACTCTCCAAAACAGCGATGTAAACTGCATACCCCGGTCAGAGATGATAGATACCGGTACGCCATGAGGTCTGACAATCTCGCAAATGTAAACCTGAGCCAGCTGCTCCAGAGAGTAAGTAGTAACTACAGGAATGAAATGAGCTGACTTGGTCAATCTCTCCACAATTACCCAAACTGTATCTAACTTCCTCTGAGTCCATGGGAGACCAACAACAAAATTCATTGTGATCCGCTCCCATTTCCACTCTGGAATCTCTAACTTCTGAAGAAAACCACCCGGTCACTGATGCTCATGCTTCACCTGCTGACAATTTAAGCACCGAGCCACATTTCCACTATGTTCTTCTTTATCCGCCTCCACCAATAGTGTTTCCTCAAATCTTGATACATCTTCGCGGCACCTTGATGAATGGAGTATCGCGAACTGTGAGTCTTTTGGAGAATCAACTTATGTAACCCATCTACATTAGGCACACATAGCCTGCCTTGCATCCATAATACAACATCATCTCCAGTGGTGACCTCCTTGGCATTACCGTGCAGAATCGTATCCTTAAGGACGAGCAGACGGGGGTCATCATACTGACTCTCCCTGATACGATCATAGAGAGAAGACTGAGAAACCACACAAGCCAACACTCTGCTCGGCTCGAAAATATCCAATCTGACGAACTGGTTGGACAAGGCCTGATCATCCAAGGCTAAAGGCCTCATTGCTACTAGTAGATATGCTAAACTGCTCGGACTCTTCGCCTTACAACTCAAGGCATCGGCCACCACATTGGCCTTTCTGGGATGATAGAGGATAGTGATGTCAAAATCCTTAAGCAGCTCCAACCATCTCCGCTACCGCAAGTTAAGATCCTTCTATTTAAACAGATGCTGTAGACTCCGGTGATCGATGAAAACCTCATAAGGGACACCATACTAATAGTGCCACCAGATCTTCAAGGCATGAACAATAGTTGCTAACTCGAGATCGTGGATAGGATAGTTCTTCTCATACACCTTCAGCTATCTAGACGGGTAGGCAATCACCCTATCATCCTGCATCAACACCGCGGAGACTGATGCGTGATGCATTAGAATACACCGTATAGGACCTCGAACCAGTAGGCAACACCAACACTGGGGATGTAGTCAAAGCAGTCTTGAGCTTTTGAAAGCTCTCCTCACACTCCTCGGTCCACCTGAACGGAGCACCCTTCTAGGTCAATCTGGTCATAGACGCTGCAATAGACGAGAAACCCTCCACAAATCGATGGTAGTATCTCACGAAACCAAGAAAACTCCGAATCTCCGTGGATGAGGACGGTCTAGGCCAACTCTGCACTGCCTCAATCTTCTTCGGGTCTACCTTGATCCCTTTACTCGACACTACATGACCCAAAAATGCCACTAAATCTAGCCATAATTCACACTTTGAAATTTTTGCATATAACTTCTTCTCCCTCAAGGTCTGAAGCACAGTCCGTAGGTGCTGCTCATGATCCTCTCGACTCTGGGAGTACACCAGAATGTCGTCAATAAACACAATGACAAAAGAGTCAAGATAGGGCTGAAATACACTGTTCATTAAGTGCATGAATGCTGTTGGGGCATCGGTCAGGCCAAAAGACATCACAAGGAACTTGTAATGACCATACCGAGTCTAAAAGCAGTCTTCAGAATATTTGGCTCCCGAATCTTCAACTGATGATAGCCTGAACATAAGTCAATCTTGGAGAACACTCGAGCACCCTGAAGCTGATCAAATAGGTCATCAATACATGGCAATGGACACCTGTTCTTCACTGTAACCTTGTTAAACTAGCGATAATCAATATATATTCGCATAGAACCATCCTTCTTATTTACAAACAAGACAGAAGCACCCCAAGGCGACACATTAGGCCGAATGATGCCCTTATCAAGCAACTCTTGCAACTGTTTCTTTAATTCTTTCAAATTTGCTAGGGCCACACGATAAGGTGGAATAGAAATGGGCTGAGTTCCCGGTAACAAATCAATGCCAAAGTCAATATCTCTGTCGGGCGGCATGCCCGGAAGATCTGCCGAAAATACATCTGGATAGTCCCTCACTACCGGAACAGACTCGACGGTAGGAGTATCAACACTAACATCCCTCACAAAGGCCAGATATGCATCACACCCCTTCTCAACCATTCACTAAGCTTTAAGAAATGAGACAACCCTGCTAGGATCATAATCTAAGGTACCTCTCCACTCTAGCCGTGGTAGAATTGGCATTGCCAACGTCATCGTCTTGGCGTGACAATCAAGGATAGCGTGATAGGGCGACAACCAGCCATGCCCAAAATAATGTTGAAATCCACCATACTGAGAAATAATAAATCGGCTCTAGTCTCAAAACCACTAAGAACAATCAAACACGATCGATACACACGGTCAACAATAATAGAATCACCCACAGGTGTAGACACATAGACAGATGAACTCAGAGAATCACGGGTACACCCAAATATGAAGCAAAATAAGATGACACATAGGAATAAGTGGAGTCTGGATCAAGTAAGACTGATGCATCTCTATTATAGGTTGGAACAATACCTATGATGACAGAATCGGATGCAACTGCCTCCGTCCTAGCAGGAAGGGCATAATATCTGGCCTGGCCTCCCCCTTTAGGGCGAGCTCTACCTGTCCGACCTCCCCCTCTAGCTGGCTGTGCAAGTGGGGTGGTAGCCGGTGCTATAATCATAGCCTGAGGACCCGGTGACGCGGTTCTTGAGAAATCTGTGAAGGTGCACCCCTCTTGAGTCTGGGGCAATCCCTCACCACATGACGAGTATCACCATACTCAAAACAAGCTCTCGAAGGACGTGGCTGCTGTGAATAGCTCGGGCCTGATCGACTGGACTGACCACTGAAAGCACCCCATACAGGAGGTATACTAGACACTGGCGGCGCATAATAGGGATCCTGGGGCCTAGGAGTGGCCGGAGCACCGCTGGCGGCTCAAAGTGCTAAATGAATAGGGCGACCCATATAACCCCTGCCTTGACGAGCTGCAGTTAGGGCATGAGTACCACTATAAGTGCCAGACACTCGAGACCTCCTGGACTCTCTCTCCTCTCTATCCCGAGTCAGCATACCCTCCAACCTTATAGCATTCCCTACTACCTGCTCGTACCAATATCCATCTCCAACTCTCAGTCTATGCTCAATCTGATATTAGGGTTTAGCCCCTCAATAAACTGATGAACCTGCTCTCATACAGTAGCCACCAAGGCCGGTGCATTCCTAGCCAAATCACTAAATCGGACCGCATACTTTGACACGGTCATAGAACCCTCGTGCAATTGCTCAAACTCTGTGCCCCAAGCCTTTCTGAGACTTTGGAGAACATATTCCCTCAAGAACATATCTGAGAACTGAGTCCAAGTGAGTGAAGCTGCCTCAGCAACACTATCCAACTCGTATGCGCGCCACTACTGATAGGCCGCTCCTCTAAGCTGAAACATAGTGAAAGAAACCCCACTAGTATCCGCAACACCCATAATACGGAGGATACGGTTGCACTCCTCAAGAAAACCCTGGGCATCCTCTGACACCAAGCCACTAAAAATAGGAGGGTGGTACTTCTTGTACCTCTCGAGCCTAAGCTGCTCCGCCTCAGAAACTGCTACCCTAACCTTGGGCTGAACTGGAGCTACCAGCTGTATCGGTTTGATCTCTAAAACTTGGTCAACCTGAACCCGATGCTCTGGGGTACGGGCGGCGGGAGTTGGTGCTTCTCCCCGGCGTGAGATCTTGTATCAATCCTGCTTGAGCCAAGGTGCTGAACATGCTTAGAATTTGGGCTATAGTCACCTGGAGGGGTGGTGCAGTAACAGGCGTCTCAGGTGCCTACCCTCCAACTGGAGCTACTGGTGGCTCCTCTGTAGCAGCTCGTGCAGGTGCTTTGGCTGCACCACGTGGGCATCCTCGGCCTCTACCCCGGCACTAGCCTCTCACGGCTCTAGCAGGGGGCGTGGGTGTCTGGTCATCTGATACAGCTATACGTGTCCTTACCATCTGTGAAAGAATAGAAATACAAAAATTTACAATCCGAAACCAAAATCTCGCACGATAAGGAATCAAAGAAGTGAAGCTTTTCCTAACAGTTCCATAGCCTCCCGAAGATAAGTACAAAAGTCTCTGTAACGATCCACGAGACTCAATTAAACTTTCTTGTGACTCATAACACCTATGAACCTAGAGTTCTGATACCACCTTGTCATGACCCCAGTTTCCCCTCCGTAAGATGTCATGATGGCACCTAGTCTCTAAGACTAGGTAAGCCTAACAATTTGCAGAATAACTAAATATAAAACTGAACTCAAATCTCAACATATGAAGTATAAACAAGGGTTGCGATTTTTAATAATTACGACTCCCAAACCCGGTAGAAATAAGTCACAAACTTATAAGAGAAAACACTAAGTATCTATATACTTCAGAGTCTAAAGGGAATAAGGAAAACAACATAACAAGGATAGAGGGGGACTCCGAGATATGCGGACGCTGGCAGATATATCTTGAAGTCTCCACATGCGGTCCAGTTAACTGGTATCTGGTCTGGTAGGAAGAATCCGAATCTGCACAAAACGATGTGCAGTAGTGTAGTATGAGTACACCATAATGGTACCCAATAAGTGCTAAGCCTAACCGCGGTAGAGTAGTGACGAGGTCAGGTCAGGGCCCTACTAGTTAAAAAAGAAATGAGGCAGAAAATATAATAATACAATGAAATGACTGAGAAATGAACAATGAGAAATTTCATAAAGGTAACAACACAGCGAATAGAGGTAACTAATAGGGGCGCTTCCATAGTCTCAAAAGTAAATATGCGACAGGGGGATCTCCTGAGGTACCGCCTCGTAGTTCCAAAAGTAAATATGCAAACAGGGGGATCTCTAAAGGTACCGTCGCGTAGTCCCAAAGTAAATATGCAAACATGGGGATCTTTTGAGGTACCGCCTCCTAGTCCCAAAGTAAATATGCAAACAGGGGGATCTCCCGAGGTACCGCCTCGTAGTCCCAAAAGTAAATATGCAACTCATAAATATGGAACAACGAATTTATGGCAAGGAATCCTTAAAGACCGAATACATTCAAGGAAACATGTAATTCAACTAAGCATATCGCACAAATTTCAAGTAAAGGTTAAGACACGTAGACATGCCATACTCGGTTAAACATGACATCTACACATGCTATGGAAAGTGAGTTAAGGAATTTAAAGGAAGTCTACTCAGCAAGAACTGGGATTTCCTCAATTAGCCCGTGTACGCACTCGTCACCTCGCGTACACGGCGCTCACATATCCCAAATTGTTACAACAACATCAAATCATAAGGGGATTTCCTTCCCCCCCCTCCCCCCCACAAGGTTAAACAAGTCACTTACCTCAAAGCTCGCTCAATCAATCGATATGGATGCCTTTCCCTTGATTTTCCGTCTCCGAATGGCCCAAATCTAGCCAAAAGAAATTACATACTATGAATACAACTACAAGAAACTAATTAATTAATAAATCTATGACTTTAGCAAAAATCAAAAAATCACGCCACAAAGTCACCCCGTGACTGCGTCTCGAAATTGGGGAAAGTCACAAAATATGAACACCATTCGACCATGAGTCAAACCCTACCAATTTTACCAAAATCTAACATCAACTTGACCCTCAAATCCTCAAATCAAACTCTCCAAATCCCTAGCCTCAAACTCCCTATTTCCACCTTAAATACACACAAACTAGGTGAGAAAACCAATGGAGAAACAAGGTTATTGATAAAAAAATATTACAAGAGACTTACCTCAAGAAATCCCTCAAAAATGCTCTTAAAAATCGCCAAGACCCGAGCTCAAATATTTAACATGAAGCAAATTGCGAACCCTTGTATTTAAGTGTTCTGTCCAGCATTTCCACTTCTGCGGAAACTTAGCCGCATCTGCGGCATCGTAGAAGCGGCAATTTATCTGGTCCTGCAGTTTCCCTTGCTCCTGCGGTCTCCCAATCCGCTCCTGCGGACTCGCTTCTACAGGACTCCCAGCCGCTTCTACGGTCCCAACTTCATAGCAGAATTTCGCTTCTACGGTTCAAAGCCCGCTTTTGCGGGTGCGCATCTGCGCAAACTCATCCGCTTCTGCGGACAGGCCTTCCAAGCACTCGTCCACTTCTGCGATCACTCTTCAACAGAAGCGACTTCACTTCTGCGGCCTTCACACTGCACCTACAACCACATGCCATATCCTCCAGTTCCGCTTCCGCGCCCAAATGCTCGCTTCCGCGAGCTCGCACTTGCGGTCAATCTTGCACAGGTGCAATTACACCGGAACTAGTGCCTTCAGCCATTCTCACAAGTCCAAATTTGATCCGTTAACCATCCGGAATCCACCCCAGGCCCCCAGGACCTCAACCAAACTTACCAACAAGTCCTAAAACATCATAAGGACTTAGTCGAGCCTTTAGATCACATCGAACAATGCTACAAATACGAATTGCACATCAATTCAAGCCTAATGAACTTTAAAACTTCAAACTTCTACATCCGACACCGAAACCTATCAAATCAAGTCCGATTGACCTCAAAATTTGCACACAAGTCATAATTGACATTACGTACCTACTCCAACTTTGGAATTGGAATCCGACCCCTATATCAAAAAATATACTCCCGGTCCAGCTTTCTAAAAATCATCGAATTTTTGAACTTTCGCCAATAGACGCTAAAATGACCTACGGACCTTCAATTCAACATCCGAACACGCTCCCAAGACCAAAATCACCCTACGGAGCTGTAGGAACAGTGAAAGCTCCATTCCGGAGTCGTCTTCATACAACTCAAACTATGGCCGATTCCTACGACTTAAACTTCCATTTTAGGGACTATGTGTCCCATTTCATTCCGAAACCAAAAACAAATCCTCCCGGCAACTTATGTAACCAATAAATAAAATAGAGGGAGAAATAAATAGGGGTTCTGAGCTAGTACTCTCAAAATGACCGACCGGATAGTTACAGTGATTAATGATATTTGGATGTGAATCTTGTTGTGGTTCTGATACCCCTCTTTGACACAATTTCTGCTTGGGGTTCATGAGACCCTCGTGAACTCTAAAGGGCCAAGGGCTCACAAGGGGAGTCATATTGATGTGCCGGAGAATTTTGGCACATTTTGATACTAATTGCTTAGATTTTAACTTGTTTTAAATGCAAATTCTCTCGGTACTTATGTAATTTTAGTATTTTTGCAGAGTATGAGGTTTAAGGACCTAGATCATAGAAAAGAGTTCAAAAAGCCACAAAAAGACAAGAAAAGAGCAAATATGCATCGCAGATATGGATATGCTATCGCAAAACCCACATGCGAGCCGCATATTTCACACTAAGATCGAAGATCAAGACAGACTTCTGGGCAAAGTTCAACGTCAAAAATGCAATCTCATCTGCGATCGCATAACCTATTTGCGAGCCGCATATTGCACACAGAGATCGCAGACCAAAATAGAATCCTGGGCAAAGATGAATGTCAAAATGCGGTCTCATCTGCGATCGCATAACGTGTTTGCGAGCCGCAGAAGTAGCCGCAAACCAAACATGAAGTCTACTGAAGGAAGAAAATGCGATGCAAGATACAGTCGCATTTTTACAATGCGGACCGCAAACCATGAACGCGGTGAAGGCGAAACTAGGGTTACAATCTGTGATAGACATGTTAAAAATGCGGACCGCATGTCTGTTATGCGACAGAAATGCGGTCGCATATTCAACTTCAGGGTAGATTAGTCTGATTTTTGTCTCAATTTTTGGGCCTGTATAAATAGATTTATTAGGGTTTTGTAGGGTATATCTTGTCAGACTTTGAAGCTACAATACAAGGCATTAATATTCCTTTCTTTTGGAAGCTTTTGGGTCAAGAATCTTTTACTTAGTAAGCTTTATGACATTTAATATTCTCTTGTTTTCAGATTTTAGCATGAGTATCTAACTTTAAATACTAAGGTTGTGGACCCTAAATGGGTGTTATGTTAATGGGTGTTTAACATTGAATATATATATAATGGTTGGTTGATATTTATTTACTTCTCATTCTTCATTTATTGTTGGTGGTTGCAAATATTAACAAGCGCCGTTAAATTCTATCTTTGCTTGGGAAAGTGGGGTAGAATTTGGTAGAAGTAAATATCAAAGACTCAAGGCTTTAAACCTTGTTTAATAAAATCGCTTAGGAATAAGTGGGTTTTATTTGGCATAAATTGATTGTTCTTAATTGCAACTCTTTTATATTTGGAAAAATCATAAAGAGGAAATACTACTTAACTATTGAAAAATATTGGGCAGTCACTTAGACATCATTTGATATCAAAAAGAACCTTCCGTTAGAAATATATCATATTGACACCGATAGCATTACACTTCATTAATGGGGACACAACCTTTGTTTCTTTAATAAAATTATTTACATTCTCAACATTTCGATTAGCCTTTATCTAAAACCAAACTCAATTCATACTCTTGTTATGCTTAATTGGATAGAATTACGACTTTAGTCTAGTAACACACTAGTCAAGTAACCTTTTCACACCTATTCCCTGTGGGATTCGACCCCAACCTTGTTGGGTTATTATATTTCACATCGACCGCTTTACACTATTTATTAACGTGTAAGTTGAGCTTATCAAATTTTGGCGCCGTTGCCGGGGAATACGGTTTTGAAATTACTAATTAGTGTGTGCTTTACTGTACGTCTTATTCTACTCTATCACACTTTGCTTGTTTTGCTTGGTGTTGATAGGAAAACATGTCGGAATATGGTGAAGACGTGGAGGCAGAAATGGAAGGAAATCCTTTTGCGGATATCGAGGAGTACATTAAGGATACAAATGCTATTATACCTCTTGCTATTGGCGCTGCAACTTTCAAGGTGGAACACGGTTTAATCCTTATGCTCAAAGCGGAGGGGTTTTTCAAGAATTCCACTGATGATGATCCAACACAACATCTTAGACACTTCTTGGGTGTGTGTGCAATGCATAAGCAGAACAATGTCTCTGATGATGCCCTAAGGTTGAGATGCTTCAAGTACTCTCTAGCTGGGGACGCAAGAAAATGGCTTCAGAATCTTCCTCCAAACTCCATTCATTCCTGGCCCGAACTTGTCCGAGCTTTCTTGTCTAAATGGTTCCCACAAAGTAAGAAGTCTGAGCTCCGGGATAAAATTTTCTTTTTCAAGCAATTACCGGGAGAACAAATACATGAGGCATGGGATCGTTTCAAATTATATTTGTTGGAAAAATTCTACATGGGCTTGGATCCGATGAACCAATCTATAGCCAAGAATGCAGCTGTCGGATCTTTCATGGACAAATCATATGCAAGGGTGACACAAATACTTGACAAAATGGCAAAGCATAATCAGGCATGGCATTCTGAGGACACAACAGGTGGAATTACATATGGCTCTCCTTCCTTGAGCAATAGGATCAAGAAAAATCAAGAGAGAGATCAAGTGATTGCAGGGCTTGCTACAAATATTAATGTGTTGACAAAGATGTTCATCGAAAGCCAAACGAAGAAAGTAAATGTGGTTGAGAATGTGCAACCCGTACCAAATGAAGATTTTGAGGAAGCAAATTATATCAACAACTCTCAAGGAGGGTACCAAAGGCAACATTACCAAGGTCAAGGACCACAAAATCAATGAAGGCCAAACCCGCAAGGGCAAGGCCACCAACAATGGCAAAATGACCAAGGTGTCCCAAACCAAGGAAATTGGAACAACAACAACAACTTCTCAAATCGGAGTTCAAATCCCTATGTTCCCCCAAAGGGTCAATATTCAAATCAAGGTTCCTCAAGTGAGTCTAAGTTGGAAACTATGCTTGAACGAAAATTGCAAAATCAAGAAAAATCCAACAATTCCATGAGGAACATGACCGAGCTTGTTGGCTCTCATACTGCATCCATTCAAAAATTGGAGATGCAAATGAGAGATCTCTCTAGGGAGCAAAATCCACAGCAAAAGGGAACACTCCCTAGTGACACAATTGTGAACCCAAAGGGTAGTGGGAGTGGCCCAACTTCTCACGTCATGGCAATTATTACTAGGAGTGGGAAGGTACTACAAGGAGAGGATGAACAAGTGGTTGAGGTAGAAGAATTCGAGAAAGGGTTTGAGGTTGAAGAGCCAAGTATTGTCGAAATTGAGAAAATTCCGGAAGATGTGCAAGTGCAAGAAGAGAACCGAGAAGTGGTAAAGGAAAAGGCAAAAGAGAAACCAAACATTCTTCCGCCTATTCCTAGACCTCTTCCTCTGTTTCCTTAAAGACTTGTAAGAAGAGTTGATGATAGCAAGCTTGAGAAGTTTTATGACATTCTAAAGCAATTATCAGTAAACATCCCGTTCTTGGAAGCTTTTCAAGAGATGCCAGGTTTTGCCAAATATTTGAAATATTTGATCACCAAGAAGAGGACCACCAAGAATGAGGTGGTGAACATGACTCACCGGGTTAGTTCCATTATTGCCACTACCTCCGTTCAAAAGAAAGAAGACCCGGGAGCCTTTACTATTCCATGCACTATCGGGGCGCGTGATTTTGCAAGGGCCCTTTGAGATAATGGGGCTAGCATTAACTTAATGTCGCTTGCCATTTACAAACAACCGGGATTAGGAATGCCAAGGCCAACAAGTATGAGATTGCAAATGGCTGATCGTTCCATCAAGAGACCGGTAGGAATTGTTGATGACGTGATTGTAAAAGTGGGAGAGTTTCATTTACCCGCCGATTTTGTAATCCTTGATTATGCGGTTGACAAAGAGATCCCTATCATCTTGGGGAGACCATTCCTAGCCACGGGAAGAGCACTCATGGATTCGAAACAGAATGAAATCAATTCCGTGTGAATGATGAAGAGGTCACATTCCAAGCAAGCAAGGGTATGAAGCTACCACATGAGTATGAAAGCATTTTGGTGATTGATATTGTTGATGAGGTGGAAGATGCGGTTGAAATGCAAATGGAAGAACAATGCCTCGGTGAAGCATTGGCGGCTATTTTGGTGAACTTTGATGGTGAGGATATGGAGGGTTTTATGGAGTCGGTAAATGCATTGGAGGGGCATGGTTCTTACACTTATGCTCCGGCAAAGCTCTCTCTCGACTTGGAGAATAGAGCCACACCTCCCGCAAAGCCATCTATTATTGAGCCACCACAACTAGAGCTCAAACTACTTCCTCCGCACTTGAGGTATAATTTTCTTGGCTCAAATGATACTTTACCGGTAATCGTTTCTTCTTTGTTGAATGATGTGTAGGTGGAACAATTGTTGAAAGTGTTGAAGGAGAATAGGCAAGCCAATGGATGGACAATTGCGGACATTCGTGGGATCCCCGCGGGAATTTGCGAACATAAAATCCAATTGGAAAGTGGGACCAAACCGAGTGTGGAACATCAAGGACGGTTGAACTCGTCAATGCAAGAATTGGTAAAGAAAGAAATCATCAAATGGTTGGACGCTGGGGTAGTCTACCCCATTGCCGATAGTTCTTGGGTGAGCCCGGTGCAGTGTGTGCCGAAAAAGGGGGACATGACCGTAATTGAAAATGAGAAAAATAAGCTCATCCCAACAAGAACGGTGACCGGCTGGAGGGTGTGTATGGATTATCGGAAACTCAACAATGCCATATGCAAGGACCATTTCCCTATGCCTTTTATTGATCAAATGCTTGATCAGCTAGCGGGAAGGTCATTCTATTGTTTCCTTGATGGATATTTCGGTTACAATCAAATCAACATAGCTTTGGAGGATCAAGAGAAGACGAAATTCACTTGCCCCTATGGAACATTTTCTTTTAGCCGGATGCCATTTGGTTTATGCAACGCTCTGGCTACTTTTCAAAGATGCATGATGTCCATTTTCTCCGACATGGTAGAGGATTTTCTAGAAGTCTTCATGGACGACTTCTCGGTGGTAGGTGATTCTTTTGAGCATTGTCTTAACAATCTTAGACAAGTGCTTAAGAGATGTGAAGAGACCAACCTTGTGCTCAATTAGGAGAAATGTCACTTCATGATGGATGAAGGCATCGTGTTGGGGCATAATTCAAAGCATGGCATAGAGGTTGACTGGGCAAAGATAGAGATAATTTCTGAGCTTCCTCCAACCACTTCCGTTAAGGGTGTTCAAAGTTTCTTAGGGCATGCCGGGTTCTATAGGCGTTTCATCAAGGACTTCTCCAAGATTGCAAATCCTATGTGCAAACTCCTTGAGAAGGATGCCAAATTTGTGTTTGATGAGAAATGCCTCAAAGCTTTTGAGGAGTTGAAGCAAAGGCTCACCACGACACCTATTATTGTCACACCCAATTGGTCTCTTCCTTTCGAGCTCATGTGTGACGCTAGTGGTGTAGCCATTGGGGAAATGCTTGGCCAATGTCACAACAAGGTTCTTCACCCGATCTATTATGCAAGCAAAACACTCAATGGGGCACAAATGAATTACACGGTGACTGAGCAAGAACTTCTTGCCATTGTCTATGCCTTTGAGAAGTTCCGGGCTTATTTTTTGGGATCCAAGGTGATAGTGTACACAGATCATGCGGCTCTTCGCTATCTCATGGCAAAGAAGGATGCAAAGCCTCGGTTGATTCGATGGGTCTTGTTGTTGGAAGAGTTTGACTTTGAAGTCAAGGATCGCAAGGGAACTCAAAATCAAGTGGCGGATCATTTGTCAAGGGTTGAAGAAGCAGGGAGACCAAAGGGAGATCTTGAAATCAACGATGCATTCCCGGATGAACACATATTGACCATTGAGTGACTTCAAAGGAGTCCCAACTTCATCGTGCCGCGACGTTAAATCAAGCGCTTCATGGGAGCCAACCCATGTGTGGTAACATTTATTTTTGTTTTTGTTCTTTAAATTTTTAATTTTTGATAGATAGATTTACTTGAGCAATTTGAAGAGTGTGCTAGAGTGCAGGGGATTCAAAAGACCACAATACTGGGAAGGAATGCATAAAAAGGGAAGAAAAACCACTGCGTGAAGTTTGCTGCACAGATGCGGTCGCATTTTGCACTATGCGGACCGCATTTCAGTCACAAACTGAAGTAGTAAGTTTGGCTAAAATTGTTGACCAAAATGCGACAAGGTAATGCACTTTGCGGACCGCATTGACATTATGCGATCGCGTTGTGCTTCGCATTGTTACCCCTTTAGCAGAACCCACCGCGTAACACGTATGCGGTCGGATAGTGTGTAATGCGGTAACTTTTCCATCGCAAAAGTGCCAGGTACGTCATCGCATTCTCTCATATTTCACTCCTTCAAAACAACACAAAAAAAAAAAAACGAAAAACGAACAGAAAAAAAAATAAAAGAGAAAAAGGAATGACCAAAAAAGTGAGGCAAACAGAGATCGAATCGTACCAAGGACGAATACCCGTTCAAAATCTCCATACTTCTCGTACTCTTCTTCATTGGTATGTGTCCCGATCTCCTCAAGTTCACTTCTATCTTTTTTGTGGTTCTCTTTATTTTCGTTTTGCATTTTTGATTTTGTTGCTTGTCGTAGTTGCTTGTATATATCGTGGTTGTTTCTGGGGTGCTGGGTAGAGAGATATAGGACAGCCATTGTTGAGGGATGAACTGAATCGTGAGAACAAAGACATTTGCGGCCCGCAAAATCAGAATGTGGTCCGCATTTTGGCCGCATCCTTAAACCCTAGTCTCCTGAAGACGATGACAAAATGTTGTGCCATTTGCGATCGCAGAATTAATATGCGAACCGCAAAGGCACCGCAAACTGAAACAGAACACCCAGTTAAAACCTTGTTATCTGCAGTTGTTTTGCGATCGCATTTCCCACTTTGCGGTGGAGTTTGCGATCGCATTTTGTTATTTTGTTTTTTGTGTGTGCAAGTAAATTCTGTGATGGTTATGCGATTTGCATAGTGGTTTTATGATCGCAAAACCCATCGCAGATTGAGGTCCAGTACTGCACAGTCAAGATTGCGACAAGTTTGCGGTCCGCATAGTGGTTATGCGACCGCAAACCATGTCGCATTTCTTATTTTTTCTGTATTCTTTTCACTATTGCTTACCATGTCGCATACATTTCATCTTTGTACAGATATGGCTCCCCAAAAATATGCAGCCAAGAAAAGGGCACCTTCCGGTCGTCACACATCGCAGGCAAAATGATTACGAACGGAATCTAATGTGCCAAGCACATCCCAGTCTGATGAGGAGGAACTCTTGCCCTCAGTCAATCTACAGGCCGAGGCTAGAACAAAACACGGAGATGACTTTCACCTCCGATTTGGGGTTGAAGGCTCCAGGGAACTATATAGAGAAGGACTCACCAAAAGAAAAATCCTGGGTGAGAAGCAGTTGAGCTTGAACGGGCTACAAGAATAATACCCCCACATCATCGAAAATATAAAAGCAAGACAATGGGAGTGCTTTACTGAGGCCCCTACGGAGTATAATGAGTCCCTGGTCCGTGAATTTTATGCATCTTATGGAGCCTCCAGGACGGCGCACCACAAACGCGACAGAATTTTTACTGGCACCGTACTTGTTCGGGGAAAGAGTGTGCTTTGCAACAGTGATGTGATTAATGAGTTATATTTCCCCGACTGGCAAACAAGCACAGCTGAGTACGATGCCAAGTATGCAAATAGAGAAAATGCGCGTGGGTGGATTGCATCGATGATAGCAAAGGGTACCCATGCTTGGATCAACCCTGGGCATAAAATATACAAGGAAGATCTCACAAGGGAGGGTCGATTCTGGCTCAGCTTTGTTACCTCCCGCTTGATACCGTCTCGGAACGAGACTTATATAGGCGTTGAGAAGGCTCTCCTCATTGCATGTATCATGGCGGGCATCAAGATTGATGTGGGAACTCTGATCTTTCAAAGAGATCGGTATCCAGGCAAAGTAGCGTGCTACCTCGCTTCCATTTCCGTGCTTGATCACAGCCCTCTGTAAAGCTGTGAAGGTTCCTCTCATGCAACACTCTGACAAGACCGGGAAGGACACGAGGGACATAGACATCACGCGTATTAGTGATGCTGCTGCCCCACCAGAGACTCCAATATAGGATCCTGACTCCCAGACTCCTGTTCCTCCTCAGGTTCCAGTGGCATCCACTTTTGCTTCAGAGCCCGCCTCTCAGTCCACCACTGGTCAGCCTTCTTCTGCACTGCCAGCCCTCTCGAGGCTTGGTCTCATTGCCCAGCATGACAATGCCAAGGTAGACCAGCTCTTGAAGACCTTGCCCAACCTCATCAAACAAGCCCTGACTCCTATACAAACTTCAGTGACAGCTCTCCAACAACAACAAACACTGTATGGGGATCGCTTGCACCAGCTTGAGTTAAGGGTTGAAAAGATAGAGCGCGGTGAGGTTAGGGGTTTGCCTCAGCTACCTGAGGAGGTTGCTTCTATGAAGACCGAGCTCCACAAGATGCAAAAGTTGGAGTTCGATCTATCATCCCTCCTGCCCAAGGATGGTGAGCAGGGAGCAGACATAGCTGCACCAGACTTGGGCATTGATTTCACGACTCTGATGGCAGACATTGCACCTCAGACTGCCGGGATGTCCCAACCTCCAGCTCCTCCTGTACGTGTTGATATTCATGATGAGGAGACTTCCGGACATTCTTCAGAGCCCGAGGGCGAGGAGTCAGATAAAGAGGATTCATGGTCCTCGGAGGATGATGGCCCTCAGGAGAAGGGCAAGCAGATTGCTGCTCCTACAGTGGAGGATGAGGAGCAAGCAAACATTCAGAGGGCGATAGAACACTCGCTAGCAGATTTGGCCACCCTTGCAGACCCATCGGCCACTCAGCCATCAGCGGGCGAGGCTAGCAGCTCACAGGCCCCAGCTCTAGTTCCCGACCAGTCAGAGATCCCTCCTTCAGCATCAGAGGGTCAGCCGGCTACCGACTCCCATAGCGCTTAGTGCGCCCCAGGGAGCCCCTTCAACTCCACTCTATGTTCATATGCATTGGGGACAATGCATGCTTTTGGTTGGGGGTGGTAGCCTTGTCTGTACTTTTGCGACATTAGCAACTGTTGTACATATTCATACATTTATTTTATAAACAAACTTATGTACTCATGTGTATTTTATTGTCATTTTGTAAATATTAGTGATTTGTGATTTCTGTACATAAGTTGTCTTTAAAAACTAGTAGATAGTTGTCCATCTTTAGTAATTAGAAATAAAGTCCCCTTGTTTTTTCTTTGCTGGGTTCTTTTTCAAGGGTGTAATAGTAGAACCAGGACAGTAGAATGAAACATGTTGACCAGGTTGGTGTAATTGTCTAGTCTCAAACATGTGTGTCTGTACATAGCCTATACCCTTTCAAAAGATCGACTGTGTAAACTTGAGGCTCGCTCTGTGACTCTACATCTACCTAGAGTTATGTATGTATATATGATGAAAGCTTTGAGTTGCCAAATGTTGACTCCAGGGCTTTAAACTATGTGAACCAAACAGTTCGTGTGTCATGTGTGTGAGTTCTTTGTGTAGATAATTCTTATGTTTGCTTCTGCCATCTAGAACTTGCCCGGTTGGTTTTTCGATGCTTATAATACTTACACTTGGTTGGAGGGATGATCTTAGGCATTCTTTGTTTTATTTGCGAAACCTCTTTAGCCTTTCAAGCCTACCATTGCATAAATAATATCACTAGTGCCCTATTCGAGCCTTTAACCTTTTCTTTGGCCACCTCACTACAAACCTTTCCCTTTTGTAAAATAATTACCTCTTTTGAACCCGTTCCTCCTTGAACATTGAGAATTAAGCTAAAGCCTAAGTTGGGGGTGTGGTGTCAAAATGGAAATGGGTAAGGTTGTACATTGAGTGTAGGAGCATATACCTCAAAGTGCTCATGTGAAATTATGCAAGCTCCAAAACAAAAAAAAATGTGTGTGTATATATAATTATGGAGTCTTGAAGAAAATTAGAGAGGTATTTAAGGTGGTTCCATATTGGGAACTAGATGCCAATGTGGCTATGGGGTTTGAAAAGAAACAAAGTGCAAAAAGAAAAAAAAATGTGATTAGTGTTCAAGGAGAATGTAGTCACTTATATATAAATACTTATCCGACCCTTCCCTAAACCTACATTACAAGACTAAATAGTCCTTATGGGATCTCCAACCGAGCGTTCTTAGAATTAAGCGACGAATTAAAATAAGGGCAAGCCTATGGTATGGTATGTTGTAACACTTGAAACTCTTTTCTGAGAGTGAGTGTATTTGTGAATTAGTCCCTTTTTGTTGTCATTGTAAATATTGTGATTTTGGGACTCTCTTTCTAGTGAGGGCACATGAACTGCGAGGTTGAACAAAAGTTGAGTTTTTGTGTAAAACGCAAGTGCATTCAGCTGAGGGTAGCATTTTGTCACGTTGTCTGAGGCTCAAAGTTCACAAATTGATTAGTTTTCCTTGTGTATATCGATGATTCAGGAAGGGTAAAACACTCGAAGATGCATGCTTGAAATACTAACAACAAACACCGTCCATGGTCACTATTGTTTCATGTCTTGTAGATGGAGTCGAGAATAAGATAGTGTCATCTTAGTTGCTTGAGGACAAGCAAGAGTTTAAGTTGGGGGTGTTGATGTGCCGGAGAATTTCGGCACATTTTGTAACTAATTGCTTAGATTTTAACTTGTTTTAAATGCAAATTCCCTCGGTACTTATGTAATTTTAGTATTTTGGCAGAGTATGAGGTTTAAGGACCTAAGAGCATAGAAAAGAGTTCAAAAAGCCACAAAAAGACAAGAAAAGAGCAAAAATGCATCGCAGATGTGGATATGCTATCGCAAAACCCACATGAGAGCCGCATATTTCACGCCAAGATCGCAGATCAAGACAGACTTCTGGGCAAAGTTCAACGTCAAAAATGCGATCTCATAACCTTTTTGCGAGCCGCATATTGCACACAGAGATTGCAGACCAAAACAGAATCTTGGGCAAAGTTCAATGTCAAAATGCGGTCTCATCTGCGATCGCAAATGTGTTTGCGAGCCGCAGAAGTAACCGCAAACCAAACATGAAGTCTACTGAAGGAAGAAAATGCGATGCAAGATGCGGTCGCATTTCTACAATGCGGACCGCAAACCATGAACGCGGTGAAGGCGAAACTAGGGTTACAATTTGCGATTGACATGTCAAAAATGCGGACCGCATGTCTGTTATGCGACTGAAATGCGGTCGCATATTCAACTTCAGGGCAGATTGGTTCGATTTTTGTCTCAATTTTTGGGCCTCTATAAATAGATCTATTAGGGTTTTGTGGAGTATATCTTGTCAGACTTTGAAGCTACAATACACGGCATTAATATTCCTTTCTTTTGGAAGCTTTTGGGTTAAGAATCTTTCACTTAGTAAGCTTTATGACATTTAATATTCTCTTATTTTCAGATTTTAGTATGAGTAGCTAACTTTAAATACTAAGGTTGTGGACTCTAAATAGGTGTTATGTTAATGGGTGTTTAACATTGAATATATATATATATATATATATATATAACGGTTGGTTGATATTTATTTACTTCTCATTCTTCATTTATTGTTGGTGGTTGCAAACATTGACAAGCGCCGTTAAATTCTATCTTTGCTTGGAAAAGTGGGGTAGAATTTGGTAGAAGTAAATATCAAAGACTCAAGGCTTTAAACCTTATTTAATAAAATTGCTTAGGAATAAGTGGATTTTATTTGGCATAAATTGATTGTTCTTAATTGCAACTCTTTTATATTTGAAAAAATCATAAAGAGGAAATACTACCTAACTATTGGAAAATATTGGGTAGTCACTTAGACATCATTTGCATATCAAAAAGAACCTTCCGTTAGAAATATATCATATTGACACCGATAGCATTACACTTTATTAATGGGGACACAACTTTGGTTTCTTTAATCAAATTATTTACATTCTCAACATTTCGATTAGCCTTTATCTAAAACCAAACTCAATTCATACTCTTGCTACGGTTAACTGGATAGAATTACGACTTTAGTCGAGTAACACACTAGTCAAGTAACCTTTTCACACCTATCCCCTGTGGGATTCGACCCCAACCTTGTTGGGTTATTATATTTGACATCGACTGCTTTACACTATCTATTAAAGTGTAATTTGAGCGTATCACATATCCATACATGAGGATTTATACCAAACCCTTAATCACTAGCTCCTATTAATCCTCATAGGATTAACATAAATAAAAAAATTATCTCACCACATTCTTTAGTTCTTTATTATTACTTCGTCTTAATCTCTATTTTACCTCATTTTATATTTGATATACACTAATTGTATTTTAATTTTCTATGCATGTATTGAATTGAGCCATTGTGTTCCATTGGGAACTCAGGCCCAAATTCAAATCTAGTCTGCCCCTTTGTCTGCATGATGAAGTTGGCTGAATCCAACTGGGCTCCAATCTCTTTTATTTTATGCAAACTCTATTCATTTCTATTTGTTACTTCGCATATGTGTATCCTTGAATGATTAACTCTTTATTAGTGGATAACTTTAATACTTTGATTGGGTAGGAACATAGGCAAACCAAAGCCCAGAGGTAAAAGAATCATAATCTAAAATTTTGCTCGCTTTAAACCCTTTAATATTTGATTACTTATTTATTTTTTGAACAAATGAAAGATGTTATCTTGCTATCACTAATCATTTTCAATAAGTTTGGACTTGGAAAGATCCAAAAGCAAAACGAATTCTCTTTGAAAAAATCAGAATTGCGAGAATAATTACGAAGCTGTTTTCAAGAGACAAAACCAAACACAACCGATGTTTGTGAACTAATGGACCTCAACGAGTTTCGAAACGTAAAATTCCGATTGAAATTGATTTTCAAACTAGGTATACCCATCCCAACTTATGGTATATTTTCAAATGGTCTCTTATTTTACAAAGTTACATATGAGTAACCACATTTTCCAAAAACACTCAACTTTCTTTCAAATATAGAATTCTTGACAAGATTCCTATAAAAATAAAGCATATCTAGTTCTCAACTTCATAGTCATATACATTTCAAAAGGGGAATTTGCATAAATTATAAAACCTTAGAAACTTATAATTTCTATTTAAAGTACATACACAATCTCTTTCCTAAATAGTGAATTTTAGACAAGACTTAGAATATTTTACAGACTTTAAACACAAGATTAGGTAGAATATAGTCATTTCATTTCTCGAACCTAGCTTAAACCTAAGGAGCTACTTCAGTTAGATTTTAAGGGATGCCTAACACCATCTCCTTAGAATAACTAGAACTCTTATCCAAATCTCACCGGTTAGCAGACCATTAGGATAACAATATTAAAAACACATAGGTACCCTAATATACCTTAAAAACTTAGGCGGCGACCCTCTTTTATCAACTTTAGATGAACCATTAGTTGTATTTTGTGTGACTAGTTCAATATGGGGTGCAACAATATGGCGACTCCTCTAGGGAATTTTACACTTAGGTTCTGACCTTAGCAGACTTAGGCTAGACTTGAAATTGGGGATATTTGTTAATATTGAGCTTAATTTTGTAAATATGTGTTTACTTGTCTTACCTGTTTATGTTTCTATAACCTGCCAACATGTACTTACTTGCTTGCCTTTAATATTTTACTGCTCCACAATTATCCGTTACTGATTTATACACTGTCATCACATTTTTTATATCGAGTCTTGGCCGTACACAATCACACACAATGGAACGCGAGGGTTGTCTTTTGCACCCCTCGGAACCTTCTTTCAAAAGCTCTCTAGTTTCAGAGAACGACTTTTTTAGGACAATGACATAATGTCTCGCAGTTGTTCAGTCTAACTCCAAGATTAGGAAACACTCTACTCTTAGCAAACACAGGTCATGTTGCATAAACCTTAGGTGAGTCAGTCCTTGGCATCAAATCATAATTAGGAAAGTCACATTAATATCAACGGGTTATGCACCTAATAACATGCTTTTTGTGGAAATGACGATTCAATCCCGATAAGACATTAAAGATCCGAAGCAAAACTTATCAAACCTTTCACCCCTTTTAGATAGAGATCAACCGCAACATCCCGGAGAATAACATGGTCATGGGTGCACCTCACAAATTGAAGCAATGGTGGAGAAACATTTGACGGAAGCACGGAGACAAAATCAGAACTCACCTAGGAGCACTGACAGAACTGATGAACATCTGAGCAGACAGAGTACTCACAAGTTACTAATAGAGTTTTGGGACACAGCTAAGGTTGATCTTCAAGTTTTTTGATTGTGAGTTGACGCCAACACTAGAGGAGGTTACTAGCTTCACGGAGTTACCATTCGCCGGGTGAACACCAATACTGTCGGTCATCATCCAGACCATAGGTTCCTCCATGCACTAGGTTTGACAAGTAAAAGAAATCTGAGAAATGTCAAAGATGGATGGGTGAGTCTGGATCAGCTATTCGACAGATTTGGGCACCGGGAGAGCTATGAGTGGCATCTGGAGGAATTCCAATGTAATCAAGCAGCATGGGAGAGCCGCCGCCCCAAACCTTTTTTCTAGCATTATTGGCACTTCTGGTTTCCCGCAAAGGAAAGGGCGAATCAACATCAACATGTTACCCCTGGTTTTGGCTAACTTCTAAGGAAATATGCAGGTCACCCTTGTTCCCATGATACTTGCAGAGATATTCTGAGCACTGTCGGCATGTTTAAGAGGATATAATCTCTTCAGAGGCTGTAACTTGCTACTACATAAATGGGCTACAGAACATTTCTTCCAGAGGGAGGTGACCGTTGACTACTTTGTCAGTGTTAGTAACATGATCCGCAACCATAATGAAAGGATGAGGCATTGGGCTACACCACTTGGCCAAGAGGAGTCGCGAGAATCTTTGACCCATCTGAGTGGCGAATTCGTTAATCAGAAACTTTCCTGGTTGAATGGCAGAGAAATCCTAAGAAGCCCAGGGAAATACTTCATCGAGTTAATAGGTTTGGAAGGGATTCAGCTGTACGCACCAGTGATGGTTTTGAGGCAGTTCAGTTTGATTCAAGACGTGCCTCTCTAGTCAAGGACAGCTTTATACGAGGATGATTACAAGAGGCAGATTCTTATCCCAAGGGTAAGAAGACTCCAGGACGAGTGGAACAATTTGGTCACAATGGGAATGGGGCAAAACCCATGGTGCACGCCTGAATGCTTTGTATTGATAAATAAAGAAGACGAATTGGCAAGGCCTAGCAGAGTGGGATTGGCCGGTTTGGAGGATTCATTGGCAGCTTTGCAGATATGCCATGAGATCCCCTCACTATCTCGTCACTACCGCCATGCATTGACAGGTAGTTCCGAGATCGGTCAACCACATGCTGCCACCGCCGAATGACGGCAACCAGGTAAGTGAGTACATAGAGATAGAGTCTGAGGCAGAACCAAAGGAGGATCCAGAGGAGGAAGTAGAATACAACCGAGATAAAGATGAGGAGGAGGTCGAAGAGGACCCTGAGGAAGATACGAAAGAAGAGAGTTTGGGAGGAGACTTCGAGGATGATTACTAAGTTGGTGGTTAATTTCCCTTCTTGTACTTTTCATTCCCTAAGGGCGAATCTATAAGCCCATGCAACCTTTTGTAAACCTTCGAAAATGATGTTATAGCCATTAGCAACTATCCCCATCTTGTTCCAAGCAACAAAACCTAGTTGTAATCTACAAATCTTAGCAGTGAAAATTAAAATTTGCTCCGGATCTGGAAAAAACTGATTGATTGTCAAAACGTTGGTGATATAGGCCTACCTCTAACAAAGAGAGGTCCCTATATATTTTAGGAAACGCGCCTGTTTGGATGCGTGAGCTAACTGCTCTATGTGCTTATATTTGTGCATTCCTTAATACTAACTTCTACATTTCTTTATTTTTCTTGCTTTATCGTTTTATTTATTTATCTCTGAAATAGAGGTTGATTTGTGTTTATACTTAAAACTTGCGAGCCATAGTACAATCTAAGGTCCAAAGGGAAGATGACTGCTACAGACGGCCCGGCCGGAAATGCTCTGGTGGTAGCCAACAACCTAGTGATCGGGGGGAGGGATGAGACTCAGAATGATGAACACGTTGCTTGAATGGAACAAGAAATGGAGTCATTAAGGGAATAAGTACAACATATCAAAGAGTTGGCACACCTGGCTGTGACGACGCTTTCACAACCACCCTGCTTTCCATCACTTGGTTCACTTCCCGACCATTTTCCTTTATCAACCCGACAACCTACTAACACCCCAACCACTATCACCACAAACTCTGCCATAACTCAAGAATACGCTAGTAACCCTCGCAAATCCACCACCCTCAAATACTATACCCTATGTTCCTAACTATGTCCCAGCTCCACAAAATCCCCCAGCCACTACCAATTTGGTTCACACCCCTCCCCGTGACAATGTCACCTTCACCAACAACCATATGCAGTATATACCCCTAGCACATAACGCCAACCATGAGCGATATGTTCCTCCCGTATATACCGCATATGAACCTACCTTTACTACATCTGTCACGGTCAGAGTTCCTCGTGAGATAGACCAATATGCTGAAATGGAAAGAGAGGCAAAGTCCAAAGAAGAGGAGTCAGTGTCAAAAAGGCTACGGGTACTGAGGAAACGTATGAAAAACCCGCAATTCGCTCGAGGGAGGGAAAGTTTTGATTATGAAGATCTATGCATACACCTTGATGTTGATATGCCTACAAGGTACAAGCCTCCGAAGTTCGATATCTTTGACGGAACTGGTGATCCCCACTCTCACTTGAGAGCATATTGCGACAAGTTAGTCGGAGTGGGAAGAAATGAGAAATTAAGAATGAAACTGTACATAAGAAGTCTGACTGGAGAAATGCTTACTTGGTATACCAGACAAGATCCCAGGAATTTGAGGGAGTGGCAAGAAATAGATGAAGATTTTATGAATCGCTTCATATTCAACATTGAGATCACTTCAAATAGATTTGCTTTGGTAAATCTGTAGAAAAAGCCCTCCGAGTCATTTCAACAATACGCTCGCCGTTGGAGATCGGAAGCTGCTAGGACTCAACCTCCGTTGGATGAGAACGAGCTAACCAAGTATTTTATCCTTGCTCAAGATGGGATCTATTTCGAAAAGATGATGGGTAAGAAATTCCCGAGCTAGTTAAAATGGGAGATTCTTGGAGGAAGGTATCAAGTTAGGAAAGATACAATCAATGGTGGTGCTACAAGCTGCTAGCAAGGCTATACAATCCGGTTCCATCGGCAGTGGGAAGAAGAAGAAAGAGGAAGTAACGGCGATCATACCCTACTATCAGTTAAGTCCTCCCCATCGAACCAACTCCTACCCCACAAACACTCAACCTCCACATCAACCCACATACATCTGAACCCACCACGACCATATGCTCCCGTCCAAACTACCACCCACCATTATAGACCCGCCTATGCTCCCCAAACCACTTCCAAACATTAGGGTAAGGAACTCCAGAAATTTCACCCCAATTGCCGAACCTTTAGTTAACTTATTCAAGAGATTGAGAATATCCGTACTAATATACTCGATGGAAGAAAGAATCCTCTACCAACCTTACAAATACTTCGATGCAAGCAAGTGTTATGCCTATCATTCAGGTGTTCCCGGACATGGTATCGAGGATTGTTACAAACTTAAGAATGAGACCGAAGAGATGATCAAGAGTGGAGCTATCTGATGCACCCCAGCCCCACCAAACATAAACTGTAACCCATTACCAAACCACAAAAACCATGGAACAATGCGATCATGTTAGACGAGGACTATGACTTGAAAGGGAATATCATCACCATCGAAAATGCTGAAGCGGCAAGGGCACTACCTCGAGCAACCCCATTGATCAAGGTACAACTAAAGCCTCCTGTGATGGTTCAGACATACCAACAATGGCCTGTTGCAGCAATCTGAAGTGAGGAGCACCAAGAGTACAAAGCAGTTCCATAGACTTATCAGTCGAAGGGAAAGGCAAAATGACAGATACCGCAACTGCTCATGGTATTACTAGATTCGGAAGGTGCTACACCCCGAAAGAGGTGAGTCAAAGAAATTCGAATAGAGAACAGAATCAGAGGAGGAACACAATAGACATGGATGCAACAGAGTTTTGGAGGAAAAAGCCAGTTAAGGAATACTCCGTAGAAGAACAGCTGAGGAAGACCCCTACTCACATATCAATTATGGATTTGTTGATGAGCTCTGACAGTCACAGGGAAGCTCTGGTGAAGGTAGAAAGCAGAGTAAGTGTACTAGGAAATACTACTAGCGAGGCACTAGTAGCAACCATTGGAAAAATGGTAGAAGCAAACAAGATTTCCTTTCGGAGGGATGAACTTCCTGTGAAGGGGGTGGATTACAACAAAGCTCTACACATCACTGTCAAGTGTGGAGACAAAGTTATATCCCAAGTACTTGTCGATGAAGGATCTGGATCAAACATTTTCCCATTCTCTACTCCGCGAGAATTAGGCATTCACCTGAGAGAAGTAAAAGAGAGACATGTGAGGGTAAGTGCTTTCGATGGGTGGCAGAAGGATGTCATCGAAGAAATCTATTTAGGTTTGCAAATTGGACCCGTTGAGTTCCCGATATTTTTTCAAGTAATGGAAATTCCATCTTTATACAATCTGCTACTGGGAAGGCCTTGGATACACATAGCAGGGGCTATTCCTTCCCCTCTCCACCAGTGTATGAAATTTGAATAGGATTGCCAGAAAATCGTAATACATAGGGAGTGGAGCCGGTAAACTTACTTGGAGCATGCAGTTCCTTTCATAAAAGGATTAGATGGGGTCATCTTCCATCCGAGAAATGATGAAGTATGGATACAAACCAAAGACTGGGTTGGGAGCCCGATCTGATGGGATAATGAGCCAATTTAACCAATAGGGCAGAAAGGTACCGCTTGCTTAGGATACCAACCCATAGCTAGGATAACCTAAAACGGTAATCTTGGGAAGAAGGTTTTTGTACCGGAACATGTTCCGAGCCCAGGTCAGAGTTCACCACCAAAAGAGGACATCAGTGACGGGATAGGAAGATTGTTCGTGTCAATGATTGAGGAATGCTACGGCGAAACTCATATCAAGACACCAACCATTCGGGATACTGAACCAAGAGAGGACTTGCAGAACTGGGCAGCCAATCTATCTCTGGTTCGCCGGGAGTCTTGGTAGTGTGGAGTGTAGTAATTTTGTAAACTGCATGGTCAATTGAGGCTTGAACCATGCATGTTCTTTTTTTGTTAAATTGCCTCTTTTGAACAATGAGGCGTTCCTTTTGATGAAATAAAAGAATTATTATCCTAAATATCATCGCAAATTTATCTTTGCCTTTATTTATACTCAGTTTTTCTTTTTATTAATCAAACTGATAAAAACCCATGTTCCGCGATTATGACATATAACAAAACCCTTGAGCAAAACAATCTAGATTACGAAGAGTACGACGAGTATGATGCCCGAGAACCTCCCTCAAGAGATCGAGTAGCTGGAAAGCCAGAAGAGGCCCAATCTCGAAGAGACAAAAGTGATCAATCTAGGAAGTGAGGAAGATGTGAAAGAGACTCGAATCAGCATCCACTTGGAAGCAAAACATAAGAAAGAATTGGTAGAGCTAAGTCAGAGGATGTGTTCGCTTGGTCATATGATGACATCCAGGATTAAGAACCGACATCATCTCGCATTGATTACCCACCGAACCTGCCAGACCACCAGTCAAGCAAAAAAACCAAGAAGATCAAGCCCGGCCTAAGTTTGACGATCAAAGAAAAGTCACCAAGCATATAGAAGCGAATGCGATGAGGTCACCAATTACCCTACATGGTTGGAAAACATCGTACCGGTACCAAAAAGGACGGGAATATTAGGATATGTATGGACTACCTCGATCTCAACAAAGCCAGTCCTAAGGAGGACTTTCCTCTACCAAATATTCATATCCTTATTGACAACTGCGAGAAACATGAGTTACAATCATTTGTAGATTGTTTCGGTGGATATCACCAGATCCGGATGTAGAGAATACAAGATTCACCACACCATGGGGAGTTTATTGTTACAAGGTCATGCCTTTTGGTCTCAATAACGCTAGTTCTACCTACATGAGAGCCATGACAACTCTCTTTCATGATATGATCGACAAGGAGATCGAGGTATATGTGGATGATGTCTTCATCAAGTCTTGAATGAGTGCGGATCATTTGAGTGACTTAAGGAAGTTCTTTGAGCAGTTGCAAAGGTACAGTTTGAAGTTGAATCCTGAAAAAGTGTGCATTCGGAGTTCCCGTAGGAAAACTATTAAGTTTCATCGTCAGTAGAAAAGGGATAGAGCTGGACCCGTCAAAGATCAAGGACATTCAAGACTTGCCTCCACCCAAAATCAAGAAGGACGTGACGAGCTTACTCAGAAAATTGAATTACATCAGCCGATTTATAGCCCAGTCAATAGTAATCTGCCAGCCAAATTTCAAATTACTGAAGAAAGATGCTGCTATGATGTGGACAGAGGAATGTCAGAACTCTTTCGATAGAATCAAGGAGTATTTGTCAAATCCACCAGTATTGGTTCCCTCTAAACCTGGGAAGCCACTGTTACTATACTTATCCATCTTGGATAATGCATTCGGATGAGTGTTGGGACAACACGATGAGACCGAAAAGAATGAGTAAGCTATATATTACCTTAGCAAGAAGTTCACACCATACGAAGCCAGATATACCTTGTTAGAGTGGACCAGCTGCGCTTTGACCAAGATCGCTTAGAAGCTAAGACATTCCTTGTCGTCATATACCACATATTTGATATTCCGGCTCAACCCGCTGAAGTACATATTTCAGAAACTGATGCCCATGGGAAAATTAGCTAAATAGAATATTCTTTTCTGTGAGTTCGACATTGTGTACGTGATGCAGAAAGCTAAGGGAAAAGCATTGGCTGATCACCTTGAAGAAAACCCAGTGGACAAGGATTACGATCCGCTTACACATATTTTCTAGATAAATAAGTTTAGTTCCCTGAGAAGATATTTTAGAGTCATACCCATGGCAGAGAATGTTTATCTATAGGGTGGAAAATTTAAGGGGAGTAGGAATTGGGGTAGTCCTAATTTCTGAGTCGGGATAGCATTATCTGGCTTCAGCTAAGATAAGGTTCCCTTGCAAAAATAATATTGCGGAGTAAGAGGCATGTGTCCTCAGGATTAGGATGGCAGTGCACATGAACATTAAGGAACTTTTGGTCGTAGAAGATTCTGATTTGCTGATACACCGAGTTCAAGGTGAATGGACCACCAAGTTGTGTAAGAAGTTCACCATGATCGAGTTCAAACATGTTCCCAGAATCTAGAATGAGTTCGCCGACGCTCTCGCAACTTTGTCATCCATGATCTAGCATCCAAATAAGAAATATATCGACCCCATCGAGATAGAGGTTCGAGATCAACGCACATATTATTTACATGTAGATGAGGAGCCAAATGGCAAGCCTTGGTATCATGACATTAAAAGGTTTCTCAAAGCAAGGGAATATCAAGAGAATACCACTAATATTTCAGAAGTGAGTATTAAGGAGACTAGCAAATCAATTTTTCCTTAATTGGCAAGTCCTATATAGTAGGACCCCAGGCTTAGGTTTGTTAAGGTGTGTAGATGTTGCTGAAGCAACAAGGTTATTGGAAGAAATACAAGTAGGAACATGTGGGCCTCACATGAATAGTTTCACTCTAGCCAAGAAGATTCTGAGGGCCAGATACTTTTGGATGACCATGGAAAGTGATAGCATTGCTACGTGCAGAAATCTCACCAGTGTCAGATTCATAGGGATTTCATCCGGATATCGCCGAATGAGTTAAATGTAATGGATTCTCCTTGGCCTTTGCCGTTTGGGGCATGGATGTGATTGGACTTATAGAACCGACCGCATCTAATGGGCATCATTTCATCTTGGTAGACATCGATTACTTCACCAAATGGGTCGAAGCCTCTACATACAAGGTTGTCACGAAGAAGGTGGTGGCAGATTTCGTTCGTAAGAGCATAATCTGTGGATTTAGGATCCCTGAGTCAATCATAACTGACGATGCAGCAAATCTCAATAGCGATCTCATGAGGGATATTTGCAAGAAGTTCAGAATCATCCATCGTAATTCCACAACATACAGGCCACAAATGAATGGAGCCGGTGATGCAGCCAACAAAAACATCAAGAGCATTTTGCCAAAGATAGTAGATAATCACATTCATTGGCATGAGAAATTATCATTTAATCTACTCGGTTACCGCACCGCCACGAGGACATCCATCGGGGCGACGCCAGACATGTTGGTATATGGCACCAAAGCTGTAATAATCGAAGAGGTCAAGATACCATCTTTGAGGATTATCCAGGAAGCCAACTTAGATGATGCAGAGTGGGTACGTATCCAGAAAGAACAACTTATTCTCATTGACGAAAAGAGAATTAACGTAGTATGTCATGGTCAGCTGTATCAAACTAGGATGACCAATGCATTCGACAAAAAAATAAAACCTCGACAGTTTACCCCAGGGACTCTGGTCGTAAAGAAGATATTTCCCCATCAAGAGGAGGCCAAGAGGAAGCTTGCACTGAATTGGAAAGGTTCTTATGTAGTCCATAGAGTATTGTCGAGAGGAGAACTAATCCTAGAAGAAATGGACAGCAGAATCAGTACGAAGCCTATCAACTCAGACGCAATCAAGAGATATTACATCTGAAAACAATAAAGTTAGATTTTTGTTGTAACAAAACTATACTCGACCTGACTTCCCACTATGGGATACATAGGCAACCCACGCAGGGTCCGGTCCCATTCTTTTAATAGAAAATCCAAATATCATTGTGTATGTACTAGGAACTACTCCATGACTTGATTTCCTATGGCAGGATTACATAGGCAATCCAGTCGAATTTAGTCATCTATTGTAATTGAACTACGTTTACGCCTGATTTTTTTTGGATACGTAGACTGCCCGAGTCAGGCTCGGTCACTCTATTTCATTTCATTTCATACCATCATCTTCGAATTGCATTCAGATCTAATTCCGCTCGGATAAGTAGGCAACCTGCAAAGGTTTGGTCATAAACCTAGGAAAGCCTTTATAATACATTTGTTTAGATTAGGACGAGATCGTGACGGCAAGAAGCTACATCATCAAGGGCATCTCCAGAAATCGTCATTGACAGGATAGAGCCACCCAGTAACGATACTCACGACGGAAAGAACTTCTAAGCATGTCATAATCCGGAACAACAACGTTTTCCATACACATAAACAATTTTTCAAATAGCTTTTAAGAAATTCTACTCTTCCACCTACCGAACTTCGTGGCATAAACCACTAGGTTCAGGGCAAGGCCAGGTCTACCATTAACACGAAACGCCCCTCTGCCAAGAATTTTCTTTGAATGCAGGAGACATGAATCAATGGACACCACAACACACCAGGGTCAAGGATGGACCCGCTACAATTTCATGAGCTCACCTTCATTATTTTATTCATTTTCTCATATGGTTAAAGACTAAATTCAAATTCTTTGTAGGTATTCCAGAGTCAAGACTTCGACGCAATCAAGACGCCCTGTATATATCAAATTGCTTGATCTACCAATTAGAGCGACATGTACATATCAAGCCGCCAGCCCTGCCAATTGGAACTTTATATATAGCAAGACGTCTGCTATACCAATCAGAGCATATTGTACATATCAAGCCGCTAGCCCCCCCAATCGGAGCTCTGCATATAGCAAGTCATCCACTTCGCTAATCGGAGCCTATATATAGCAAACTCTTAGCTTCGCCAACTGGAGCACTTCACACATATCACACTGCAACTCCGCCACATCGGAGATTCCAAGTAGATAGTATCAAACCTCGTCACTGACTTTGACAATCAAAGGATGGACCATTTGATTTTGTCAAACGTTTCGCCGATCGATGGCTGCAAATTAGTTCTACAATCAAAAGTATCTCTTCGGCGTGGTCATTTACTTCTTTGCTTTGTCTTGAATGTTTTGACATTTTATTTGTGCAGCTTACATGCATTTTTTACATTCAAAGTTAAATACTCCCATCGTGCGATGATTTTACATTCAAATCAACTACTCTCATTGCGTGGAGATACTCCCATTGTGCGGAGATTTTACATTCAAGACCAATTGCTCCCATCACGTAGAGACACTCTGGTCATGCGAAGATTTTAAATTTAAAGTCAACTATTGCTATCACGTGGAGATACTCTCATTGCTTGGAGATTCGAATGCTCCAACAGCCGTAGAACGGTACACCGCTCGGCTAACAATCAAGTCAGATCAAAGGCCCCACCCCAGAATCCAAAATTATGCTCCAGAGCCCGGAGACTTTAAATTCAAACATCCTGTCACCCCAAGATCCCGATAATGGCTAGCTGGCAGCCAAGCATCACCATTCCTATATATTTACATCATATCTTAACGTATTTTGTACTAAGATATATGGGTATGTGTGTATGTTCTTTTTGCAAGTTCAAACACTACAACGTGGAATTACTTCTAAGCAGCAAACCAAGTTACACCGCTATAATGGACGACAAACTCATAAATGAGCCAAGGATCCAAATGCCAACCAATCCAATTAATAGAACTCCAAAATTGTCAAGTCCTTCAAATTTCATCATCAAGTTACAATCTCTGAAGTCATTCAGGTTAAAAAATTATTATGTATTGCAGTATCGCCATAACACGATACTGGGGCAATTCCTCCGAGCGCAACCCTCACCAAATCATTTAAGAAGTAACACGAGACTGGATCCTCGTTAAATCCGAGGTATGTAGGTGATTCAAAGACTGAATTCGGTCTCTAATCTCATAACTCATGATCTTTCCCAACCCCATATACCATCTCTGCAATATATGCCTAGATTCGGGACAAAATTGGTCATTAAGTCAATTTCTTTGCCCGCGAACTCTTTCATTGTCTCCGGTCAAAGAGATGTAGTTGTTGACGACCAATTTTGACCCTCCCTTTTAAAATAAATTTGTTATGCTAATTTATTACAAAAAATATGGTAAAATATTTTTTAATCAATACCTATTTTCTTAAACAGGAAATAATGATTAACATTATTGAATAAATAACAATTTGATACTGAATATTTTTAAATTATATTACTCTTACTATTTTTGAGCTATTAAAATAACCTTTATATTTTAATAAAAAAGTTTTATAATTAATTTAATGAATTAGTCTTTAATTTATAATTATATAATTTTTATTATTTTAAATAATCAAAATTAGTTTCATAATTCAATAAGAAGTGTTTTAATAAATAAATAATTAGTTATAGTAATCTATAATATATTTGATGATTACATTTTATCACATTTTATTAGAATTAATTAAGATTAATGAAGTTAATCATTAAAGGGGTTAAAAGCTCAAAAGGCTACAATTGCAATTAATTCACTAAACTCAAAGTGGCTATGGTTTAAATTCTATTTCCACTGTTCTTGGCCTAAATACACAAGTCCAAACCCCTGACCCGGTCCAGACCCACCTACTCTATCCCATGATGGAAATCCGTGCCATCTCCTTTGAGCCAATGACATCGTACCACGTCGCTAATCTCCCACACTCACAGAGAAAGCACAAACAGATCCACACTATTGATCCAACTCATTAACGGTCCGTAATTAAATTTCATTGTTCACTTTTAATTCTTATTAAAACCCTATCTCCATCGTCGGATTACAAGGATCCAACGGCTGTCTTTTTTTTTTTCAAAATAATTTTTTTTAATTCCTATACCCTGAAATATTAGGACTGTTGATCAAGAGATCCAACGGCTCATATCTATTCGTGCACTTTAAAAACCTAAGACCTCTAAACCCTAATCATTTTGACCTCACCCCAGCCTCCTCGTTTCCCTTTCCTTCCTCTTTTCTCTCATTCCGTCAGAACCCCGTCAATCAAAATCCTTGCACAAATTTGTGCAAGGACACATATTCAACCTCAAATCGTTCAGTTTGTCCCCTATAACTGCGAATTTTGTCGGCTTCCTTCCATTTCATCGATTCAGTTTGAATCGTAAACCTCAGAAACCCTATACCTACAGATGAAACTTGGGATTTCATCTGTCTCTCCTTCGTTCTTTCTAATCACGACATGCATGACCACGACTTCGAACTCATTATAAATATTCTTTGTCCCGAGGTCAAACGCAATGACCTCTGGACATTGGGGTTTGACCGACAGTCCTGTGGCTTCAACAGTCGACTCTTCTCAAGTAAATCCTACACTGCTTTTTCCCTCTTTTGCTTTTGATTTTTACCTCTATTGCAATCATCATCCGTGCAATCCTCACACCCTACTATTGATTTGGAATTAATCGGAACCCTAAAACTTAAAGGCCACTGTCATTCAATTTCTTCACCTAACACACAATCTAATACTATCAAAAACACAAAAGTAAGAAAGAAAACAGTTAAATTGTAGGTTGTCTCACTAGAATACTCTATAATTCTTCTGTTTTTCCTTTGTTGGAGTTCAATAGTTGTGTTGGTCATGAATTTGGATCCATAAACGGCTATTGAATTACTCTTACTTGGTTTGCTGCCCTGCAGAAGGTCAGTACACACTGACATCCTTCTACTTTGAATTAATCATATAATTTTGTGTTTGTAATTAATTCCTAGTAGATTCTCTGATTGTTCATGTTAATAACTAAAGTTCTGCTTGTTATATCCGGCCTTTTCATGCTATTAAATTAGGTATCTCCTGATTAAGTGAAGTTGTACTAACATTGTTGTCAAATTAGTGCTGGTGAGTCCTACCTCCCATGATTTGACTCGTAAAATGACTCTATACTGGTGATGTTCTTGTGATTAATTTATTAAGTCTCCATGATCTAACTCTGTGCTAACTTTGTTCATAACTTGCCTCTGTTATTAAAAGAATAATCATATACGCTCTAGCAGACTAGTTAAGATTGCTAGATCATGTTCTTGAATCTCCTTTGTGTTTTTGTACCTCCAGATTACTTGGCTCTACCGCCTGTATTATTATTTTGATATTATAAATGGATTCCTTAGCAGATCAGTCTGTTGCTTGTATCATGTTTGCTCTAGACTCTTAGAAGATCATGTAGCTATACTGCTATTACCTTTAGGACCTTACTAAGCTTCTTGATTAATTAACCTACATTTTATGCTAATAATATTGCATGCAACTTTTATGTAACCAAAAGGTTGGAATAAAATCAGGCTTCTAAACTTCTTTGAAATGTTGTCAACACTTGCTACATTGTGCTATGTTGATACCTATGATGTTCTGCTATTCTGATTCAGTTCTTACCCTCATGTTAACCTATTAGACTCTAAGTAGCAACTTGCTCATGTTCTTGTAGTAGAATAATCTCTATGTATTCTCTATAATAAATTGAAAACATGCAATAAACCTTGTTAATGTGTTAGGGAACCTGCACTTATGACTAAATATAACTTGACTAGGATACTTGTCATTGGATGACTGTTTGAGCTTTGTGAAACTCCTGCTGTTATATTAATACTCTCCATGCCTGAGTGCACATTTGTCATATTAGTTCTGTTGTGCTCATAGATCATGTATGAATTTATGATTGAGGAATTGTGCACTTAAACATGTGTGTTAACTCTGTACCTGCCATGATTGTGACTCTTCTATGGTGTCACATTGGTTTGTATTTGTGAATATCTCTCACTAAGAAGACTTGTTCCTAATGCTTATAATGACTAGTGCTTGTGATTCCGGCTGTTAGACTGAACTGTGACACTATCCTCTTCTGTTCGCATATGGCTGTGGGCACAGGACCATGTATAGAATTCTATTGACATACCTTGCTGCATGTCCGAATATTAATATAACCTCTTGGCCTTACCAAGTTAAAAAGATATCATTTATCTATTAGGCATGCTCTTAACTATGCTAAAATTTTAAAAAGTGCTAGTGCACTATTCTTATAGTCTGAACCTAAAAGAGAAGTTTGAGCATCAAGCCTTTAATGGAGCCAATAGGACATGTACCTGAGCTCCTCTCTGTTTAGTACTTGCCTGTTAACATCTCTGAGTCTAAAAAAACATGAGTAATGAATTATGCCTACTACCTGCACTTTTTAAAATCCCTTTCAGTCAATACTATGCCCTTAGTTGTTGTTGTGCTTTGATGATGAATTGCAGTACCGTATTTGTCCACAGTTATTGAGTTTTGTGTGTGTTTGAACTTTTAAAATGTTCACAATGACCCTTGTACCTACTATGTGTATCTTAGCAGTATAAAATTACTCTATTGATTCTTTTATTGGTGTTTAAACCTTTGAGAATGATTACAAGTAGGTGATTAATAGTATTTGGATGTGAAACTTGTTGTGTTTCTGATACCCCTCCTTGACACTAGCATTGCTCAGCGTCCGTCAGTGAAACGACCCGGCCGATTGTTTTGACTATTGTAGCCCAATTCCCCCATTTACTGCTTATCCTATGTCACTAGTTATGTGACTTGTCGGGCTGATTGGTTTGGTTCCGGAGATGTTTTGGAATGAATTGGGACACTTAGTCTCAAGGTTAGAAGCTTAAGTTGAAAGAGTTGACCAGTTGTTGACTTATGAGTAAATGACTTCGAAATAGAGTTTTAATAGTTCTGATAGCTTCATATGGTGATATTGGACTTAGGAGTATGTCCGGATATTGATTTGGAGGTCCGTAATCCATTTTGGCTTGAATTGCCGAAAGTTAGAAAGTTGAAGGTTTGGAAAGTTGAGAAGTTTAACCGAGAGTTGACTTTGTTGATATTGGGCTCGAATTTTGGTTCCCTAAGTTGGAGTAGGTCATTTGTGTCATTTATGACTTGTGTGCAAAATTTGAGGTCAATTGGAGGTTGTTTGATAGGTTTCGGCATTGATTTTAAAAGTTGGAAATGCATTTGTTTCAATAGGCTTGAATTGGAGTGCAATTCGTGTTTTTGATATTGTTTGGTGTGATTTGAGGCTTCGACAAAGTTCATATGATGTTTTAGGATGTGTTGGTATGTTTGGATGGGGTCTCGAAGACCTCGGGTGTAATTCGGATTGACAATTTGACTTATGGAAAATATGCTATGTTTCAGTTCTGGTGAAACCGCACCTGTGAGGTTTTGGTCGTAGGTGTGGAGTCGCAGAAGCAGCCATGGAGTCGCAGATGCGGTCCTGAGTGGAGTTGGCCAGTGGTTGCAGGTGTGAGTATTTTTCTCATCTACGAGCCTGTAGATGCGATGAAGCTGCCGTAGATGCAGGGCATGGACCGCAGATGCAGGGCATGGACCGCAGAAGCAGAATGCCGGCCGCTGGTCAGGAAGTTTAATGAAATCCTGCAGAAGTTAGCTTTCTTCCGGAGAAGCGGAGTCGCAAGTGCGGCTGGTGAGCCCACAGAAGGGGGAAAGCTGGACAGACTGATATAATCGAGGGTTTTGAGATTTCTCTTATTTTTGGACTTTGGAAGCTTAGCTTGTGGCGATTTTTGAGAGGGATTTCACTATATTTCAGGAGGTAAGCAACTTTTGATCACTTTTATCCATTAATATTGAATACCCATTGATTTTTCCACCTAGATTATGAGTTTTTGAGGTGAAATTTGAGGGATTTGTGGTCTATGTATTAGAGAGTACGATTTGAGGATTTGAGGTTCGATTTATGGTCAGAATTGGATGATTTTGGTATGGTCTGACTCGTTATTGAATGGATGTTCAAATTTTGTGAATTTTGTCGGGTTCCGAGATGTGGGTTTGGGGTTGAAGTTGTTTGTGACTAGATTCGAGTCGTTCGGAGGCCGATTCCTGAGGCAAGGGTTTGTTGGAGTATTGAGTTGCGCACTTTGAGGTAAGTAACACTTTTAAACTGGAAACTGAGGGTATAAATCCCTGAAAAATGTGTTAGATGATTTGTGTTGGGGTGACACACATGCCAGTGACGGGGTGTGGGCATACACAGTGGTATTCATGATTCGGTTGATTCTTTTGGACTGTGTTGTTAGCAAGTCTTGCTCTTGTATAGGGTAAAATATGTTATATTAAATGATCGTGTGAGGAAGTTCCACGTCGAGCCGAAGAGAGAATATAGATGAAACCGAAGGCAACTATCATGTCTGTTACCGAAGATAATGATACTCATAAAGATGAAATAAATGCTTGCCACATGGTAGTTTAATGAAGAATATTTTACAGCATTAAGTACACTGCCCGTTACGAATGGGGCATTCATGCCCGCCGTTACACATTCTTCAATGGCCCTCATAATTGACATTAAACAAGGGCTTGATCCTAAGACCTTGTTCCCTAGGTGCAACTATAGATAGTGAGCTCTAATGTCATTGTAAAGGACACAAATTTTCTGGCAAACATACGCTACACTTTATTCAAAGCTTAATATAATCTTATCTTCTTGCTTTTTGATTTCATTGTTGTTGTGCCCGGAAGCTCTGCTCCTGGAACTATTATTTCTGCTATTTCGTCTCCATTTCAAGGCTAAGTATTGCATATTTATATAATTCATCTATTATTTCATAATCAAATTAATTCACTTGTCTAGAAACCATGTATAATTCAACTGTACCATTTTACGAGTAAACAGTTTGGCGCCCACTGTAGGGCCTAGACAGTTGTGTAATTATATTGGTTCTTGCCTCTTTTACTAGAGTGTTTTGATTATTTGTTCTTAGCAAAAAATCACAAAAAATTGAAGATAATGGTGTTAACAACACACACAATCTTGAGGCCCAAGGAAACCAGCCTCAGCACGAGGATTCAATCAATGATACCCGTAGTGAGGAGAACGATGCCACACCGGTCCATGGCAGTCGGTACCCGCGACATGTTCGAGAGGCGACTCTTGATGATGCTGAAGAGGATCATGTCGTTGAAGTGGTAAGGGTCCTGCAGGAGCAACAAGAGGTCATTCTAGGCCATCTCTCATGGTAGGATAAGGTTATGACAGAACTAAAGCAGGCATTATCGGGTGCTTCAATAACGCGAACAGACGAGGTCCAGTTCCTCCTGGTGCTCCCACAAATCAAACAACGAATAGGGTCGACAACAACACCCCGAGGGGCAAGGTCGGCTTCGAAGGGGCCC
>MCJB01030012.1:68363-163389 GCA_002018475.1 Nicotiana obtusifolia | reverse complement strand
GGGGCCCGGGGGGGGGGGGATCCGGTCACAACAACGAGAGCGATCCCTTCAAAAGCGAACTCATACTATTTATGAGGGAAGTGAACACCCGCATGGACCAAATCTCAGGTGCACCACTGGTACTGAAAGGACCGGACTCAAAGAAGTACACACAATTTCCGTACAAACCGAGCGTGACACTAGAATTGATCCCGAAGCGGTTTAATATGCCCAACATATCAAAATATGATGGGACTTCGGACCTTCGGGAGCATACTACCACCTATACAACGGTGGTGAAGGGGAGCAATTTAGCTCCCTACGAGATCAAATCAATTCTGCTGAAAACATTTGGATAGACTCTCACGGCCTTGACGTGGTATTCACTGTTGCTCGAGCATTTTATAGATTCCTTTGAGATGCTCGCAGATTCTTTCATTAAGGCCCATGCTGAGGCTAGAAAGGTACGGGCCCGGAAGGCTGACATATTCAGAATTGCACAATGAGAGTCTGAGTTGCTGCGGGAATTTGTAACCTGGTTCCAAAAGGAAAGGAAGTTGCTCCCGGCTATTCCGGATGAATGGGCGAATGAAGCATTCACCAAGGATTTGAATTTGAGAAGTTCCGATGCTTCCCGAAAATTGAAGGAAAGCTTGATTGAGTTCCAAGAGATAACTTAGGCAGATGTTCACAACGGGTACGAGTCAAAGATAAGGATTGAGAATGATCAGCTCGGCTTCCCAGTGTCGGCTAAAGGTCGGGAGAAGAATAAAGAGAAATCAAAAGAAGATTTCGGCAAAGATAGACGATCTTCGAGGTGCCGATCTTTGCCTTATGATCAAGCCGAAGGACGTGATCGAGGTTTCCGGTCGGCAGACATGTTTGTTACTGATAGAAGAACTGATCGCGGTTGGAACAACATATCATTACAGGACAAAGAAATGTCAGGTTCTTGAGATCCTTCCTACCCCAGACTATCACAATACAACTTCAACGTCAGTATAATAGAGTTGGTATTGGCTATGAGGAAAATTAAAGAAACATGGTTCCCGTAGTCGATGAGGTCCAATCCTAGCCAGAGGGACCCTAATTTGTGGTGCGAATACCACGGGACAAACGGCTACCGGACTGGGGACTACTGACATCTGCGTGAAAAGGTGGCGACACTACTGAAAAATGGCCATCTCAGGGAATTCTTAAGCGACCAGGCCAAAAATAATTACAGTCGCAACCATGATAACACGAAGCCCTCAAAAGCAGGAGAAGATCCCCCGTGCCAGACGATCAACATGATTTTTGGGGGGAAAAAGATTAACGGGGTTACCTTCTCGGCAGTAAACAAGATGAAGGTATCAGTAACCCACAACACGAGGCTCCGCAAAGTCGCTGAAGACGACATCACTTTCATGGAGGAAGATGCAGACGGATTGTTGCTACCGCACTACGACACACTGGTAATTTTTTTTAAATGTATTAGATTTTAAAACCAAATGTGTTCTGGTAGATCTAGGGAGTTCAGCCAATATTATGCAATGGAGGGTATTGGAACAAGCCAAACTTATTGGAAGCATCATTCCAGCCATAAAACTTCTCGCCGGGTTCAACCTCGCAAGCGTGACAACCTGAGGAGAGATCCTGCTACCCACAAATGCCGAGGGGGTGATGAAGACCACCCTTTTCGAGGTTGTGGATGGTTATATAGGCTACAACATTATCCTGGGAAGACCATGGTTGCACGAAATGAAAGCAATACCGTCGATGTATAATCAGTTGCAGAAATTCCTAACTCCCGAGGGGATTAAACAGATAAAAGGCGATTAATCGGTGACAAGGGAAATGAATGCGGTATCGATCTGCAGTAGCAAATGGAAGGAGCATGCAGCATAGCAATTACAGGAGCCGCCGCCTGCTCCTGAATCAAGTGAAGCAACAAAGGGGAAGAGGCGTCAAAATCTTATCAGGTACCAAGATATTTTCAGGTACCAGAAGAGACGGACTGCACCCCGAGCTCAGGTCTAGGCTTATTAAATTTCTTAAATTTAATGCCGATTATTTTGCGTGGTCGCATGCGGATATGACAGGTATCCCGACGAAAGTGGCCGTACACAAGCTAAGCTTGGATCCTAGCATCCCTCCGGTAAGACAAAAGAAACGTCCTATTTCCGAGGCCAATTATAAATTCGTCAAAGAAGAGGTAACTCGACTACTTGATATCGGTTCGATCCGAGAGGTAAAGTATCTGGACTATAAGAACTTGAATAAGGAGTGCCCAAAGGATTCGTTCCCACTGCCAAACATCGATCAAATGATTGATGTAATGATCGGCACGAGTTAATGAGTTTCCTTGATGCTTACTCTGGGTACAACTAAATTAAGATGAACCTAGAGGATCAGGAAAAAACTTTGTTCATAAAGAATTTTGGCACATATTGCTATAATGTGATGCCCTTCGGGCTAAAGAATGCTGGAGCCACTTATCAGCGGCTTGTGAACAAGACGGTTGAAAAATAGATAGGGAAAACCATGGAAATTTATATAGACAATATGCTTGTTAAGTATTTGAATGCAGGGGATCATCTTAAACACTTGCAAGAAACTTTTGACGTCCTAAGGAAGCATAACATGAAGCTTAACCCCGAGAAGTGCGCATTCAGGGTCAGCTCCAGCAAGTTTCTAGGATTTCTGGTGTCACAAAGGGGAATTGAGGTAAACCTCGATAAAATCAAAGTAATGGAATACATCCCTGACTAGCTATCAAGTGTAAAAAAGGTTCAAAGGCTCACAGGGAGATTGGCTGCTTTGAGCATGTTCAGTTCCCGGTCATCAGAGAAATTCCACCATTTCTTCGTGCTACTCAAAAAGAAGAACAACTTCGAATGGACCCCGGAATGCCAGCAGGCTTTGAGGGATTTAAAAAGGTACTTGTCAAGCCCTCCATTACTATCAACGTCGGAGGAAGGTGAAAAATTGGTAATCTACCTAGCACTCTTAGAGGTAGCGGTAAGTGTTTTGTTTCGTGAGGATGAAGGTACGAAACTCCCATTTATTATGTTATTAAAATTTTAACAGGAGCAGAAACTCGCTACCTGCATTTGGAGAAGCTGGCCTTAGCTCTCGTAGTCGTCGCTCGGAAGCTAAGGCCTTACTTCCAATGTCACCTGATAGCTGTGGTGACCACCTTTCCCCTGTGAAAGATCCTTCATAAGCCCGAACTCTTGTGTAGGCAGCCAAATGGGCCATCAAAATGAGTGAATTTGACATAGAATATAAACCTAGGACTGCGATTAAGTCACAAGTTTTGGCCGACTTTGTGGCCGAATTCAGTTCGGGATTGCTGCCTTTGGCAACCAAAGAAGCAATGATGATGTCAGAATCGACATCAGGAGTTTGGATCCTATTTATGGATGGAGCTTCCAATGTAAAAGGGTCGGGGCAGTGCATAGTATTAACCATGCCCTCGGGAGAAACCCTAAGGCAGGCCATAAGAACGGTCCCTTTGACTAACAACAAAGCAGAGTATGAAACTTTGATTGCAGGACTTGAATTGGCCCCGGTACTAGATTTTGAAGTCACAAAAATCAAATGCGACTCCAAACTGGTGGTAAACCAGGTCTACGGGATCTTCGAAGCCAAAGAAGAGCACATATAACATGTAGTAAAGGTTCAGGCTCTACTTGTCTCGATTCTGAGAGTGGTCAATTACACATATCCCGAGGGAAGAAAACTCAAAAGTAGGCGGATTAGCTAACCTTGGCTTATCAACAGAGATGAAAGGATCGGATTCCGGTACGGTAGTACAGCTTATGCACTCGGTTTTGGACGGGACTGGAGGAATGAGATCATTGATTATCTCGAACACGGGAAGTTGCCTGAAGACCCCAAGGCATCCCGGGCGCTGCACGCTAGAGCAGCACATTATAGCTTCAAAGGAGGCCAATTGTACAGGAAATCTTTCCAAGGCCCGCTAGCCCGATGCTTGGGAGCCTCCAAAGCTAATTATGTTATGCGAGAAGTCCATGAAGGGATATGTGGAAATCATTAGGGCGCAGTTTCCCTAGTATTAAAGTTTGTAAGGGTAGAGATACTACTGGCCACAAATGGAACAAGACGCCAAAACTTCTGTTGAATGCAATAAGTGTCAACGCTACGCAGCATTAGAGAGTTGGCGCATATAAGGATGACAGCTCAAAAGCATAGAATAGAGAGATATTATAATCGAAGAGCCAACCTCCGTTATTTCAAAGTGGGAGATTTGCTTCTAAAGAAAGTTACTCAAAACACCCGGGAACTCAACGCAGGGAAGCTAGGTCCAACATGGGAAGGCCCCTATAGGGTTTCAGCTATCACCGGAAAAGGTTCATACGAGTTAAAGAATCAAGATGAAGAAAAGTTTCCAAGCAACTTGAACGTGGCATATATCAAGAAATACTATTGCTGATAAACAGCACCAGTACTGAAAGTATATGCTGCACTCTTTTTTTCTTCGTCCAGTTTTTGTCCTAATTGCGTTTTTCTAGAAAAGTTTTTAACGAGGTAGCAACGGAAAGCATAATATGAAGAAGGTTTCAACAGCAGCAATAAGAACATTTAAAAACAAGGCATTCAAGCGAAGAACCACTCCGGAGCGGTTAGATAATGTTTTGCTCGGTAGCAAAGTTCCCACTGGGAAGTTAAATTTGCAAACGAACAAAGGTTACCCGGCCATTCATAAGTGCAAGCCACTATGGGATTGTTAGATAGTCTTTGGCTCGATAGCATAAATTCCCATGGGGAAGTGAAGTTTGTTACCGAACTGAAGATTATCTAGAAATTCATTACTAGAGTCCTCGAAGGTACAAAACTTCCAGTGTTCAAATTCGCATTTTTCGCATTCGAACAATGGGGGGAATGATATGAGGATACGGCAACAATGACTGCCACGTCGATCGGAATACGAAAACCAGAAACATAGTTGTATCATCGGGACCAGGGACTGCGCAGCCAGCTCCATAGAAATAAGTTGTAAAAGTAGCCACAAGAAATGGAAATTTCTTTTTCGCATAACGAATGCTTATGTACTTTTTGAAAATGGAAGGAATAAAGTAAATTCCTTTTATTTCTATCTTGTTTCTTGTCTGAACGATAAATTGATTTTGTCTTTGAAAGTTAAACAAGTACTTCAAATGCTAGTGTCGTAATGAACATGAGACGTCCTCTTCAAGAACACCGTAAACATAAGAGGGCCCTCTCTTATGAAAACCCTCACGAAAAAGGGTTGATTTCGGAAGAACTTATGCCCGAAATCCAAATGCTTTCAGGGGAAAATACACCCAAAACCTTGCATAATCAGACACAAACAGTAAAACTTGCGCAAAACACTTAAGCAAGAAAGAACGTAAAGATTAAAACTTGCATAAATGTTCAAACAAAAGAACACATAAAGACTCATGCAATACTTGAGAAAAAGATGTTTTTATTTACAATAAATGTGCCAAAATGGCACAAGTACAAAAGTTGGGAAAGAAATGAAAAGCTAAGTTGCTGCATCTCCGGAACCCGGAGGAAGAGAAGCATTCGTGCTCCCAGGAGAAGTGGGTAGATCTGCCGTCGGCTTGATATCTTGACCCTCATCATTTTGCGCTTCAACATCTTCACCTTCCGATTCCTCTTCAGTCCCCGAGGATTTGGAACCGGAACTAGAAGAACCGGAAGCATCAGACCTGGCCGGAAAACCTCTTTTAGCAGCTGACTCCAGCTCACGGGCTTTAGCGATTTCAGCATCAAAGTGGATAACACCTGATTTAGCCTCTTCCAAGATTTTTCTCCTTATGTTGTACATAACATATGCTTTTTCAACAACGAGGGTAGCCGCTCGGCGCTTGAGATTTTCTTTAAGTTGGCCAACCTCGGCAGAAAGTTTTCCCGTGCAGATCTAACGGACAGAGGCTAACAACGAGATCACGGACAGTAGAGTTGAAAAGTCTATTATGCTCAATGGTACTCTAATACTTCTCCTCCAACTGGGCATATTTCACCCTGGGAGCAACAAGTTCTTCAGTTTTTGAGTTCAAGGCTGCCTCCAAATTATTTAATCTTCCAGCGGAGGCAGCCTCGCGATCGGATGCAGCAAGAATGGCACTATGGACTTCAGCCCATTTGGCACTAGCCTCTTCAAATTGAACCCTCAGTGAGGCGATCTCTTAGCTAAGGGTCTCTACTTCTTGCTCGCTTTGCTATAAAACGAGCCTCCAACACAACAGCCTCAATAGCTTTGGCTTCCACTTCTGAGAGGCGAGCAACAGTTTGTTCCCGCTCGGTCAAAAGTTGATCCCACTCGGAGGCAAGTTCCTCCTTTTCCCGAATCAACCCTTGGAGGCCTTCATATGCAAGAAAATTGGCCTACAAAACAAGAAAGGCAAACTCAAAATACTGCTAAATCAAATATAGAAGAAATGGCACAGGAAATGAAGAGTATACCGTTGTGGCGTTGTGCATAGCATTATTCAACAAGCACTCTCCCGAGAGAGCCTATATCTTTTTCCATTCTTTTACTGAAGCCAAAGGCTTCCGATAGTTAGCAAGTTCCATCAGCCGGGACAACGGATTGCACCTGGTAGAGACTAGGGAGTAACAGTCCTCCTCCTTTGCGGATCTTCTGAGGGGCGGCATAATTTTGTACCAAATTCCCATGAACTGGGGACTGGGGAGACATCCTCTTCTTGGACGGATGCGACCGATGGAGATGATGTAGTAGTTGCTAGTGGAAGAGTCGGCGAAGAGGGGATGAAGCTGATAGTGTTGAAGGATAAGAAGTGGCTGCGGCAAGCGCAGCGCTATGTGTTGTTGCTCGTCAACCGAAGATGGCAGGGACCTAGTACTCAGCCCCACAAAAATTGGGCGCAGGGCTTGGGATCCGAAAATGGGAGTTGGCATTTTCCACCATCTTAAACTCCCCCCAGAGCACCAAGGTATCGTCCTCGGTTGGTGCAACTAACTCAACAAATTGAGCAGTCTATTGAGCTGAGGAAGGTCATCGTCTTCTGTGTAGAGAAGTCCCCTCCTCGCTGGTTTCTCCATTATCGCCAATCATTATGGTATCTATGGCCGACCTGGGCGGAGGGCTCGTCACCACGACTTCCGGAGACGACTCGGGGGTAGCATTCTTCGCCCTCTTATTCTTTCCCCCGGCCACAGAGGAACGCCTTCTTTTTGGTTACTTGTTCTCCGACCAGGGACTCCGAGAAGAAGCACTCGCACCAGAAGCAGGCCCAGAGACGCATGTCTGTGTAAAATCCTCCTACAACAGCCTCACCGCATCAGCAGGATTAGCCAAAACGTCATCCTCGAGGATGACGACTGAGCCCTAGGGTAGACCTGTATTCAATAGGAGAGAAGAATCAAACAACTTCCTTATGAGAAAAGGTAAAAACAAGATGAGTTTAACTTACCACGATTTTTGGCCTTCCACCCGTATTTCAAGGACAACTCTTTCCACATAAGGTTTCGGGTGCAGTAACATCCAAAATTTTCTAAACCCATTGGTCCAAGGCCTCAACCCTAGGGGGAACCCACCGAGTTGCTGATACAGGTAAAGGAAGAAAAGTCAATAATGATGAGGAATGATCTTTAGCAAAAGAAGAAACAAACAATAGACTTATGAGTGCGGTTCTGTAATTCCGGGAAAGCCAGAGCCGGGGCCGGGATGATGTCACTAGTGGCGACTGAAACGAACCGTTCTATCCACCCACGGTCGTTATCATCATCCATGTTGGATAGCAGTGCATGGTGGCCTCGCTTGCTGAAGTTAATCATTCCCCACGGAAGATTTTGGAGGAATAGAGGTTCATCACTCGAGCTAAGGATAGCTCTTCTCTCGTCTCCTGGCACAGGCGCCAAGGCAGGCAACTGTCCTCCACACAGAAGGGCTTATCTATGCCAAACACACTTGATAGGGAGGCAGAACTCCAAAATGATGGAGTCGAGCTCTCTGCTCAAAGAAAACGCTCCCAAAGTAAAAGGATACGTGTAAAAATATGTATAACCCTTCTCGGGTAAAGTTATCCGCTCTACCAGGTCGGGAGCGATGATGTCCAAATCTTGACAATGGCGGTCTTTCTTCACAGTAGGGATACTGGAAGGACGGATAGAGAAAGGTATACGCTAACAGCCCACGCACGAGGGTGACTAGAAGGGTACTTCTTTTCAAATTCTTTGGTGGTAATCAGGTTCTTTGGGACGATGGTACTCACCGCAAGGAGCATCATCAGCTTTGCCTTTGTTCTTTGAAGAACTAGGTTTTCTTGAAGAAGAGGCCATTTTTTATCAAAGGGATGGTTTTTCTCTCAAAAAAGGAATCTAAAGAAAGGTTAAAGTCGAAGTATGAGTTAAGTAAAAGAAGGTTAAAGAAAATTTAGAGTGTTATGAGGTGAGAATGAATGAAGTTGATGCGTATAAGTAAAGGTTTAGGCGGTTAAACTCGTGGTCATAATTACTTCGGCAAATATTATGCTGAATCATGGGATGACGCGTGTTCGGGATATTAAATGCGGAGAGACATGCGTTTAATCAATCGTCAGAAACTTTTCAAAGGGGTCAGTAAATTTCCCGCCAAAAAGAATATTTCTACCAACTTCCCGGTGACACAAAGTTATGCCACCGGAAAGCTGGGGGACTATCTGTATAGGGTAAAATATGTCATATTAAATAATCGCATAAGAAAGTGGCACATGGAGCCAAAGACGGAAGATAGCTGAAACCGAAAGCCTACTATCATGTCTGTTATCGGAGAGAATGATACTCATAAAGATGAAATAAATACTTGCCACCAAGTAGCATTTAATGAAGAATATTCTACAGCATTAAGTACACTGTCTGTTACAAAGAATATGGAATTCATGCCCGCCGTTACACGTTCTTCAATGGCCCTCATAATTGACATTAAAGAAGGGCTTGATCCTAGAACCTTGTTCCGTAGGTGCAGCTATAAATAGTGAGCTTTATTGTCATTGTAAAGGACACGAATTTTCTGGCAAACATATGCTATACTCTATTGTGCCCGAAAGCCCTGCTCCGGAACTATTATTTCTGCTATTTCATCTCCATCTCAAGGCTAAGTATTGCATATTTATATAATTCATCTATTATTTTAGGATCAAATTAGTTCACTTGTCTAGAAACCACGTATAAATTCAACTGTACCGTTTTATGGATAAATAATTCTATTCGTGAAATCCTTACTTGTTAGAGTAATTGAATTGTAATTCACGTTAGAAAAACATGTTTAGGCCATGTGTTTATTATGTTGAGGCCTAGTGAGGTTATTTCTGTTGTTTGGAGTTATCTACTTAAATTGAAATTATGTGCTCAGTCATGATCCGTCATTTGCATATCATATCTCAATCTATGTTATCATTCACTGATAATCACATATTATTGTCGTTTGGGCTGAGTGGTATGAGGTTGTGAGCCTTGAGAATTGAGAGACTGGTGATGAGGTGGACCTGAGAGTAATGTTGTGAGTGTTATTGTTGATCAGGCTACACGCTGCAGCAGTCCATATTGGCTTTCTATCTACTACCACTACCACTACTACTATTACTACTACTACTACCACCACTACCACTACCACTACTACTACTACCAATACCACTACCACTACTACTATCACTACTACTACTACCACTACCACTACTACTACTACTACTACTACTACTACTACCACTACCACTACTACTACTACTACTACTACTACCACCACCACTACCACTACCACTACCACTACTACTACTACTATCACTACCACTACCACTACCACTACCACTACCATACCACTACCACTACTACTACCACTACTACTACTACTACTACCCCTACTACCACCACCGCTACCGCTACCGCTACCGCTACCGCTACCACTACCACTACTACTACTACTACCACTACTACCACTACTACCACTACTACTACTACTACCACTACTACCACTACTACCACTACTAATACCACTACCACTACTACCACTACCACCACTACCACCACTACCACCACTACCACCACTACCACTACTACCACTACTACCACCACTACCACTACTACCACTACTACAACTACTACTACTACCACCACTACTACTACTACTACCACTACCACTACCACTACCACTACTACTACTACTACTACTGTCACTACTACCACTACTACCACTACTACCACTACCACTACTACTACCACTACCACTACTACCACTACTACCACTACCACCACTACCAACACTACCACCACTACGACTATTACTACTACCACTACTACCACTACTACCACTACCATTACTACCACTACTACCGCCACTACTACCACTACCACCAGTACTACTACTACCACCACTACTACTACTACTACCACTACTACCACCACTACCACTACTACGACTATTACTACTACCACTACTACCACTACTACTACCACTACTACTACTACCACCACCACCACTACTACCACCACCACTACTACTGCTGCTACCACCACTACTACTACTACTACCACTACCACTACTACTACGACTACCACTACTACTACCACTACTACCACCACTACTACTACTACCACCACCAGCACTACTACCACCACCACTACTACTACTACTACCACCACTACTACTACTACTACCACTACCACTACTACTACGACTACCATTACTACTACCACTACTACTACCACTACCACTACTACTACCACTACTACTACTACGACTACGACTACCACTACCACTACGACTACCACTACCACTACCACTACCACTACCACTACTACTGCTACCACTACTACTACTACTACTACTACTACTACTACTACTACTACTAATTATTATTATTATTATTATGGATTGGGCTGTACGATGCAGCAGGTATTATTGGCTTATTTATTATTGTGGATCAGATAGCACGCCACAACATGCCTTATAGGCTTTATATTCGCGCTTGGGCAGGATCCGCCCCTCCGGAGTCTTACATACCAGCAGAGATCGCAGGCACAGTGATATACACACACACACACACACACACGCGCGCGCGCGCTTTGGTGAGGGGCATTGATGCCAGGCACTATACAGTGCTAAGTGATTGTGTGTGATGAGTGGGAATTTGAGTTAGACAAATTGAGTACTCTGAGAGTGATACCTGGGATTATCACTATGACACATTACATCTGACATGCATATTTGACATGTAGGCATAGAGATGTAACATTCCTCTTGCTAGCTGTACTTTGCATATTTTATCAGTGTTGGGCTTAAATTGTTGAACTTGAAAGCTTGTTTAAATTTCTATACTGTGAACGAGCTGAATTTGGAAGTTTCTTTGAGTTATTACTGTCATTTTCTTTGTCATACATGTGTTGTTATTATTTTGGCTCTGACTGTATATTTCTGAGCTCGTCATTGCTTTCAGTCCAAGGTTAGTCGTGTTACTTATTGAGTACATTGGATCAGTTGTACTCATACTACACTCTGCACTTCGTGTGCAAATCCAGGTACATCTGGACGCGGTGACTGCCAGAGTGGTGCTAGTACATGTTCGAAGACTTTGAGGTAGCTGCTTTAATGCCAGCAGACCTTGACTCTCCTTCTTTCATTTTTATTAAGTACTTTTCTATTTTCTCAAGCAGTTGTACTAGAGTCTCAGACTATGTTGACACCTAGTAGTTCATGTACTTGGTGACACCAGGATTTGAGATGGTTGTAGTTGAATTATAGTTGTTTTATCAGTTATTTATGAGACTTCTCACTGTTGAGCTTATTAAATCATGTTAATTCAAATGCGTAGTTATTATATGATTGTCGGCTTGCCTAGTAATGTGATAAATGTCATCACGACATGTTAGGATTTGGATCATGACAATGAGACATTCGTGAACTCTGAAGTGCCAAGGGCTCACAAGGGGAGTCATATCGATAAATGAGAATTTATACCAAGCCCTTAATTACTAACTCCTATTAATCCTCATAGGATTAGATAAATAAAATCTTTTGTCAAACCACATTCTTTAGTTCTTTATTATTATTTCGTCTTTAATCTCTATCTTGCCTCACTTTATATTTGATATACACTAATTGTCTTTTAATTTTTTATGTGCATGTCTCGATTGGGCCACTGAGTTCCATAGGGAACTCAGGCCCAAATTCAAATCCAGTCTGCCCCTTTGTCCGCATGATGAAGTCTGCCGAATCCCATTGGGTCTGGTCGAGCTTACCAAGCGCAATTATCAAGAGTCAAACCCCTCTCTCTCTCTCTCTCTCTCTCTGTCTCTGTGTGTGTGTGTGTGTGTGTCTCTTGTTTTATGCAAACTTTATTTGTTTCTGTTTGTTACTTTGCATATGTGTATCCTTGAATTATTAACTCTTTATTAGTGGATAACTTTAATACTTTGATTGGGTTGGAACACAGGCAAACCAAAGCCCATAAGTAAAAGAATCAAAATCTGAAATTCTGCTCGCTTTAAACCCTTTAATATTTGATTCTTAACAAATGAAAGATCTTATCTTGCTAACACTAATCATTTTCAAAGTTTGGACTTGGACAGATCCAAAAGCAAAACAAATTCTCTTTGAAACAAATCAGAATTGAGAGAATAATTACGAAGTTGGTTTCAAGAAACAAAACCAAACACAGTCGATGTTTGTGAACTAATGGACCTCAACGAGTTTCGAAACCCAAAATCCCGGTTGAAATTGATTTTTAAATGAGGCATACCCATTCCAACTTAAGGTATATTTTCAAATGGTCTCTTGTTTTACCAAGTTACATATGAGTAACCACATTTTTCAAAAACACTCAACTTTCTTTCAGAGATAGAATTCTTCACAAGGTTTTTCTAAAAAAAAAAAAAAAAAAAAAGAATATCTAGTTCTCAACTTTATAAGCATATGAATTTCAAAAGGGAAATTTGCGTAGATTATAAAACTTTAGAAACTTATAACTTCTATTCAAAGTACATACACAACCTCTTTCCAAATAGTAGATTTTAGACAAGACTTATGACATTATACAGACTTTAAACACAGGATTAAGCAGAATATAGTCATTTCTTTCCTAGAACCTAGCCTAAGCCTAAGAAGCTACCTCGGGTAGATTTTAACGGATGCCTACCATATTCCCCTTAGAATAACTAAAACCTTCACCGAAATCTCATCGATTAGCAGACCATTAGGATAATAATATTCAAACCCATAGGTACCCTAATATACCTTAAAATATTAGGTGGCAATTCTCTTTTATCAACTTCAGATGAACCATTAGTTGTATTTCAATTATCTATTCTTATCCCCTTAACAGAAGCATCAAATTGATTTTTAACCATACAAAAGAATTGTTTTTGAGGAAAATAATAGTCTCATTCTTAAATTGCATCAAGAAAGTTCGGGTTGCCCTGGAGAAATTATCTACAACTATAAGAAAGTAGTGTTTTTTGTCATGATTAGCCTTCTTATATGGTCCCCTTACATCCATATGTAATAACTGGAATGGCCTAGTACTCTTCTTCTCTCTATCAGGAAAGCTCAACCTAGACTCTTTAGCTAAGGGACAAACTGGACACTTTTTCTATATACCACTATCTACTTTATTTTGTAGAAAAGAATCATGGAATTATGGGAATAGAGGCATGTCCCAGTATTTTGTGCCATAAACATCCTATATCTCCAGTTGATTCTATCACACCAACATGAGCTGCTAGCTATTTGATTCCCTTTCCTTTTATCACATATACTCCTTCATCTTCCTTACTAATCCTTTTCACATTGCCATTGTAGAAATCCTGAAACACATAGAATTTAGGCAGAAAAATAAAAGCACAACACAAATCTCTGGTTAACTTTGATATTGACATCAGATTAAACTTAAACTCAGGAACATGATGGACACTTCTAGTTTGTTATCAGCTGACAAATATGAGCTCCCAACATGTGTAATATTTGTGGTATTACCATTTGGTAATGTCACTCTATCTCTTCTTTTATCATTCAGTTTGCTTATATCACTCAATAAGTTTAATATAGAGGATATATGATGTGTAGCCTCGTGTGTACAATCTAGCTATCATTTTGCACATTGAAGCATGTACATTGGAAGAAAGTGTAACAATTGTACCTTCAGAATGTGCTTGAGTTTGAGGATGAGTGTCAATTGGTGGATCTTTAGTGAGCATACCTAGGATTTGTTGATATTGTGCCTTCTATGAAAACATTGTCTCCCTTAGATTGTGATCCTACTTATGAAGTCTGTGCTACAGGACCTTCTACATAATTGGTTGTAGTAAGTACACCTCTAGGCTGGACTCCTCTCTTCCCTTTGAAGTCTTCTGGATATCCAATGATCTTGTAACAATTCTCCTTTGTGTGGCCTTTCAAACGATAGTACTCGCATTGGAGAAATTATTTTTTTCCTCGAAAACCTTGACCTCTCCCTATTTGCATAGCTAGTGGATATACTCTTTCAGCCATATATGCATTCCCCATGGATTGTTGACTCTCATCCTGCATTATTAGTACATATGCTTGGTTAAGAGTAAGTTCAACAGTCTTCAATAAAATCTGCCGGCGAGCTTGGTCATTGGAGTCATTTAGGCCATCCAGAAAGTGCTTTAACCTTTGGTTATAGTACAAAAATTTTCTCAGTTGTGTAGCTTGGCAAGCCGTCCCTTATCGGTTGTTGAAGCCAGCCCCTTTCTAGGAAAACGTTTGCGACTATAAGCAATTTAACTGTTAGTGTAGCTTGGCACGCTGTCCCTTATGGGTTTTTTAAGTCAGCCCCTTTGTGGGGAAACGTTCATATCTATCATTTAGTCTGCTTTCTTAGAGTCTCTTGCTCTGTCTAGGATATCCCCAGTTATCATATTACAAAATATCAGTTTCGTAGAGTTGGTTTCGTCTATGAGAAATACCAAAGAGGTGAGGTTCCTGAAACCAACAGATGCCAGTCAAAAGAATCCTAGTTTGTGGTGTGAATTCCACAAAACACATGGACATAGGATTGGGGACTACCGATATCTTCGTGAAGAAGTGGCGATGCTATTGAAAAATGGTCACCTTAGAGAAATTTTGAGTGACCGGGCTAAGAACAATCAGGGGAGGAGTCGAGATGCATTAGAACTGGCAAAACTAGCCACATGATCTCCCCACCTAACGGTTAAGATGATCTTTGGTGTGTTGAAGCTATCGGGGTGACATTTTTGGAAGTAAAGACGACGAAGATATCGGTAACTCATTGTTGACGGTCAATTTTGACACTCCCTTTTTAAATTAATTTACTTATACTTAATATTTTATAATAAATATGTTTAAAGTATTTTTTGGTAATAAATACATATTTTTACGAATTAATTAAGTATTAGTTTTAAAATTAATCGCGTAGTATTAATATTATGTAATTACAGATATATTTATTATTTTAAGATTATTAAAATAACTTTTATTTTACATTACATAGGTTCTATAATTAATTTTATAAATTACTCCTTAATTTCTATTAAATTAGGTTACTAGGTTAATAACTCAAAGCTAGTGTTACGATTTAAAAAAAAAAAACAAAGTATTTTGTAAAGAATTAATCAAAATTATTAGTAGTATATATAATAATTATATTTTTACCATATTTATTGAAAATTATTAAGTTTATTTAAATTAAATTCAAAAAGAGATTAAAAGACAAAAGGATTACAATTGCAGTTCTCAATCAAATGTAAAATGGCCATCTTTTAATTTATTTATGGCCCAAACTTGCAAGCCCAAACGAAATATACCCAGTCCAACCACCCCATCTCTTCCCTGTTGGCGATCTGTTCCATTACTTTTGCACCAATCGCCGCGTGCCACATCACCCTCCCTCATCACTCACAGAACAAACATACTCACATATGAGTCGTTGGTCTATTTGATCAACGATTCATATTTAATCTCCCATTTTCTCTTAATTTTAAGCACCCACCCCAGAGAACTCATCCCCACCATCCAAAATCCCATGATCTGACAGACATCAAAAGTCCCCCTAAAAATCCTAATTGACCAAATTATTAGGACGACCCAGGTTCTATTTCACAACCTTAATTCGGAGACCAACCCTATTCCCCCCAAAACCTTAATCATTTCCTCGGAGACCAGCTGCCCTTCCTTTCCTTTTTTGCTCTCTTTTCTCGCATCTCCATCAACCATCAGTCACCCAAAACCTAAATCCGTGCAAGGTCACTTGAAACCACCCCAAATCATCTCATTTGTCCCTGAAACACCACGGATCCTGCTAATAATTTTCTTTTTCAATCACAAACTCAAGACTGCAAAATCTGAAACCCTAAGCTTGAAAGGGAAACCATCTGATTTGCTCTCATAAGTCAAAGATCGAGGCTAAAACCACCATTTTCCTTCTAAATCTGCGAATCCAGCCGGCTATTTCCTGTTTCATCATTCAAATTCAAAACACCCAAATCCTGAAACCCTAGACTCATAAATGCAACATCAAATCTACGATTTTCCTTCGTGTTTCGTCAAATCGGAGCATGCATGGAGTCGTCTCAGAGTTCATCATGAGAATTCGATGTCCCGAGGTCAAACTCAGTGACCTCTACACATTAGGGTTTTAACCATTGGTCCAAATCTTCAACGGTCGAATCTCTTTGTGTTTCGGTAAATTTGGCCCTGTTTTCCCTTCCGTTTTCTTATAATTTCACTCAATCTTGCTATCATCATCAATCTTTCATCACCTTTCACTCATGATTTTGAATCCGTTTGAAACCCTAGAGCCTCAATGGCATTATAAAAAGGGCCTTTAATGTTCTCACCTAACAGAACCACCTAAGACTGAAAATAATACACCAAGAACACTTAGCAAAAGAAAAGATCAGTATAGTAGTGCTTAGCTTCGGCTAAGGCTAAGTTCTTACTCCCACTCTAATTTTGTTCTGAGGTACTAATTTGGTCAAATTCTTCTGATTTCTTGGATCCTAAACGGCAAAACAAGCTCTTGTTATATCTGTTGCCTTCAAAAAGGTCAGTATACCTCTAAATTTTCTCTTCTTCTCATATTATTCGCATATTATGAATATGTTTGTTGTGTTCTGTGAACTATAGTCGTTTATGATGATTATAACTAGTATAGAGATGTTTACTTTTGTTTATGATAATATATTGTCTACTTGTGATCACTTGTCATTCCTCTAAATTTTTAATTAATGTTGATCAAGTTACTATATGACTCCTGATGACTTTCATTTCCGAGTTTAAACAATTTGCATGATTAAGCTGTAATGTTCCTTGAATGATTGCTCATGTTTACCTATACTTCATAGTCTTTCGCTGATGATTCTGCTGTGATCTTTACCTCTACATATTCTTTCCCCTACATTCTGTTTTTCTTGTGGTCGATTTTATTGTTTGATAATCTTGACTGAGCTAACCCTGTTCATAAGATTATATCTTTCATCATTTAACTAAAGCATGAAAAGTTTAAGTGTTCTCCTTCCTTATATCTGTGACTGTTAACTCCAAGAGCATGAAATGAGTATCACTATGACATTCTCAAGTTCATATCTAGTTATTGGTTGCATCTGTATGAGATATTTTTGTTATGGTGAACTTTCATGAATACCAATAGTTGCACTGAATATATTCTGTTAAGATTAAGTCATTCCTCTTCTTCATAAAATAAGTCATAATCATGTTTGTTATAGGTGACTGGTAATTGCTGTTAAGCTGAATTTAGTAGTCTTAGGATCAGCTAAAGCCTTCAGCTACATGTTTAAGTCAAAACCTGTTTGATGTAGTACTTTCTTGTTTTTAATCTCTTTAATGCTTCTGTTGACTTTGTAAAGATTATGTTCAGTTGTCAATAAGATATCTTCCATAAAGTAGGACCCAATCGTTCTTGTTGTAGCCGAAATGATAATTTTAAGCTGAGTACAACTAATTCATGTTCAGATGCTAACTTTAGCCTATACACTTGAATTAAACCTATTTAGTATAATTCCTCCCTTCCCGGCATTGCTGATTTGATTCTATAATAGGTAAAACTTACCCTGTCATTGTAGGATCACTAAATTGTCTGTGCATAGTTAATTTTAAATGTTGCATGCTCCCATGTATGGTTTCATGATTCCATGCTCTTGGTTTAAATTGTACTCAGTCCTCTCCTTATTGCCAATTTGAACTAAGCCTGGTCTCTAAATCTTATGAGAAGTTCTTTGTTGATACTGTCTGAACATGATGGCTTGTTTAAGGTTGATACTATTAGGAATATGATCATGCTGAACCCCTTAGGGATTCCATGTTCAAATATGTGAACCTATAGTCATATTGAGAGTTTTGATCATGTTTTTGATATCTTTGATAGCTTTTGTAAAAAGGTGTTAGTTGTAATTGTGTGCCTGAACCTTTATTAACACCTTTTAATGTTTCAAGTAGTGTCACTAATTCATGTATGTGTTAGTAGCTAGCTTATCAACTCACAATTAGTTTATCAGGGCAGGAGTACCTGTATTTCTCGTGTTGCAGCATATTTGAACTCAGAATGTGTTTTTCCTTATACCAATAAATGGATCGTAGATAATATAATTTAAAATAAGTAAAAGAAGATTAACTTTAAGAAAACTTACAAATTTATTGTAACTACATTGAATACAAGGGCGAAAGCATAAAAAGATGGCTAAAAAAAGGGAGAAAGGTCTGAAAATTCTTGGAAATTTTCTGATGCCTCTTACAATATGGGGAGGGAGTCTTAGATAGACACCTAAGGGGAGGTGGGTACATCTATAGTATACAAGTGTAAGGTTAGGATCTTGTCGATGCTTTTAGTTGGTAGACAGTCCTTAGTGGATAGTGAGGTGGTAGGTCCCTCTGGTGATTTTATCTGTTGAGAACACAGACTTTATAATATTCCTTTTAGGAATAGTGAGTGTCATTTGGGAAAAGTAATTCCAGTTCTTTGAACCACTACTTTTCCAAGGGTCATTTCCTTATTCACAATAGGCATCTTGATAGGCTTGTGCTAATCCTTTTGGGTTGCACATGTCACCGTTGTCATTCTCGCTGGATGAGTTGACTTCTTCAATCATTTGGGTGAGTTCTTGGTGGGTATAATCGCCCATATGTGCCATGGCATGAGCTACCTCTACTCTTAGCTGTGCCCTGGACTTGATTGTTGTTGCAACTTCTTTTCCTTTAGGGGAAACCTTTGTATTTGGACAAGGACTAGTCACCCATCCTTTGATTTTTATCTCTTTGGATAAGTACTTGATACATTCGTACTCTGCTATAACAAAGTCCCAGCTGATAATATAAGAGATTCTCTTTTTTATAAAGTATTTACACATTTGGATGTGTTCTGGTAGGGAAGTAATTTTTTCATGTGTTTGAAACGTCTCAAATCTATTTAAAAACTGACTTGGGAGTATCTGCATCTGTCCTCCAAAATAGTTCCACAATTCATAGAACCATCTAGGAATAACAACATTTAATAGCTATGGGATGTACGTTATGAACCAAGTATGTCCCGGTCTTACATACATGAAGTTAAACCATACATCTTTGTTGTCGTACCAACTATATGTCTGGGGTTTGTGGTTCATAGATAACCTAATTGGGGTCTGCAGATGATCTACAGGCCAATTGAATAGGCGGAGTATTTTCTTGAGAACTACTCTGGAGTGTCAGATGAATTCCGAATTCGTTTCGTCGTAGTCATGTTCTACTTCGATAGAATCAGTGACTACCAAAATGGCTTCAAAGTAAAACTTGGTTTCAAGTAGATGTTTAAAATCCATGTAATTTTCATTGGTATAACATGCTTTTACTAAATCCTTTGATTTGTAGCCTTCATACTCTTTGTGGAGGGCTAACAATGGCCTTAGCTGTGTAAAAATATAATTGAATTCTTCTTTGGTTGGAAGGAGTTTTGTTTAAAAATTTTGATCATTTGGGGTGATCTTTGGGTTCACTGCTTGAGCAAAAGACATCTGGAGTCTTCATCTCATAGCTTTGCTTTGTGGAAATTCTGAGACCTCCGACTGAGCTTTGCTGGGTTTTTCCTTTATATGTTAGAAGTTTGGGTCCTTCTAGTTTTGGGAACTCTACAAGAGTATTACCGATGATTATATTCACGGTATTCGATGAAGACAATGCCTGAGTCTGCTGCTTAGGTGGAAAAGAGGGTCGTAATTGGTTTAGACCTTTTAAGGAAGAGAATGGGTGATTTGAAGAAGATACCTTCTTCTCTAATTTGTCTCCTTTGAAAGGAGAGTTAGGTTTGGTTGATGACCTCATGTTTTCCCTATAAAAATTCTCTGGTTAAGAAGTTTGGAAGGGAATTAGCTTCGCCTTTAATAAATTCAATTTCAAAATTGAAGCTAGATAGAAGAGCTTGCCATCTAGAAAATATTTGTTCTGAAACAAGATCTTTAATATCCTTTTGTAAAATCTCTTTTGCAGATTTGCAATCTGCACTTAGTAAGAAGTCTTTATTAATTAATTCGTCTTGAAATTTTCTAATACATAGTACGATAGAAAGTATTTCCTTTTTAACAGTACTGTAATTCTTTTGAGCAGAATTCCAGATTCTTGATGTAAATCTAACAAGTTGTTCATGAGACTCAGCTGTCTCACGTTGTTTAAGGATTAATCTTTTTAGCGCTAATAACTAGGCCATTAGTTTTAACAATCTTAAAGAATGTGTTAAAGTGTTCAAAATGAGAATCTATATCCTCAAAAAATACTAACACATCGTCTATATAGAATATAGACATATAACTGTAATTGTTAAATATTGAGTTCATAATATTTTGGAACTCAAAAGGGGCGTTCTTGAGACCGAACGACATGACATTCCATTCATATTGGCCAAAAGGCACATTGAAGGCAGTTTTGTATCTGTCTTTCTCTACAATCTGAATTTTTTCCAGAAACCAGATTTCATATCGAACTTACTATAGATGTTGGCTTTGTAAGTTCTTTTGAGAAGATCTCTTTTATTAGGTATCGGGTACCTAATCCATTTTAAAGCTATCTTTAACGGCTTGTAATTGATAACTAGTCTGGGAGCTCCACTTTCCTTTTCTGCACTGTTGTTTACATAAAATGCTGAACAACTCCAAAGAGATCTAGAGGGGCGAATGATACCATTTTTTAGGAGATTAGAAATCTCCTTTTTATAGGTTTCCATTATAGCATGGTTAATTTGAATAGGTTTCGCTTTAGTAGTGATGCCCTGTTCGTTGAAACCTTCAATATATAGAAGCTCAACTATGTGCTTTTTTCTTTGCCAAAAGGCGTTCAGAAAATCAGAGCAAATTTCATTTTTAAAAAGATCTTGAAGAGTGGCTACTTTAGTAACCATCTCCGGGGTTTTTAAGATTTGCTCAATTTTTATAATTTTGACTTCCTTTTTTAAAAAAAGTGATATGCTGAGAAAGTCTATTTATTCTAAAAATAGTTTAGTCAGTTATAAAATTAATTTCTTCTTGGGAAAGGGTTTTATAAATGGGAAAGATAATTCTTTTCCTAAAATTATTGTGGAGATTCCTTCTAAACCCGTAGTAAAAGGTTTTAGTTGGATGATGAAAGGAATTCCAAGAATAATATCTTCATGATATCTTCGGTAATAACGAAATCATTAGTAAAACAGATGCCATTATTAAAGATATGAGCTTTAGAAAGCTTATAATTAATTTTTAAAAGTTCACCTGTAGCAGAGTAAAGCTTAGTGGTGCCTTTTTCCAAAAATTCTGTAGGGACTAAGCCCTTAATTATGCAGTTACCATCTGCACCACTATCCAAAAAAGCAACTTTGTTTAAAACAAATTTTTAGTTAATAACAATTTTAACAAGAATATGATGACTCTGATGTCTTACCGAAGTGACAACTGAAAGACCCGGTGTTTTCGAGGTAGAGGCGAATTCCTTAGTATGCGAAGGCTCAAGAGAGTGATCATTGTTAAGTTCCTCAAAGAGAGAATTAGAGTCTTCATATTTTTCATCATCGATTTTCCTGAAAATCTGCATAGTAAGGGCATCGACTTCAATCTTATTGAGTCTAGATTTAATCTCTTTTATCTCTTTTTTGAGAGTAGAGATTTCTTGATTTAGATCAGCGATAGAAGGCTCAGGGGTTTTTTCGAATCTAGCCATGATTTGCTTCATGGAAAAAGGCTGAATAACCCTAGATTTAGGTTTCTCATCTTGATGATGAAGAATGAGTTTTTTGAGTTCTAGAAGATATTTGCTCCTAGACTCTTCATCATTGATGTGTTGGATCACATTAAAAAGGGCTTCTTTAGAGTCATTGGTTAAGACCCTGATTCTTGGAGAGACGAGTTCACAGTTGCAAAAGTCTCTGGTGCATTGGCACTCTTGCCCAGATTGACTAGAGTCAGACTCATTAGCGACGTTGATATCTTCATCATCGCTAAAGTCTTCAGAAGTAGGAGACTGATCAGAAGTTCCTTCTTCTAGAATGGAGTAAAGCTTATCTTTAGCTTCTTCACTGATTTTAAGAAGATTAATCTTCTTCTTCTTCTTATTGCTGGATTTGCAGGCACTTGCTCTGTGCCAGGTTTTCCACAATCCCAACTAACCTCTGTACTGGAAGTTTTGAAGGTTTATGATAATAGGATTTTTTTCTTAGGTGGTTTTTCTGAATTTCTTCTGAACTTGCTGCGATGGATCTTTCTAAAAGAACTTGGTTTTTTATCTCTTTTGCGAGATAATGAAGAAGGATCTAATACTTTAGAGAAACTGAAATCTTGGCAAAAGCTGCCTAGTTCTCTTCTAGAGGAAAATCTATCTTTCTTTAGTTTTTCTTTCAGCTTAATGTCAATGGAAAGTTCTAATCCTACAACATTGATGAGACTAATAATATCTCCATAAGTCATTTGATAATGAATTTTACCATCACATCTATTTTGAATTTCGGCTCTAAGCTTTTTTGCATAGAGAGGAGGATGACCACTAATGAAATGTTCTTTCCAGAAGTCGTTAAGGATTTGAAGACTCCTATCTTGAAAGAGTTGGGGTTCTCCTATAAAATATTTTGCTATATTATAGAAGAGAGTGGCGCAAGCATCTTCTTTGATGACTTGAGTTGAGTCAGAGGATCCTTCATCTTTTACTGTTACCTCAACTGCAGTAGCATTATAAATGGCTTGCTTGATATCTTCGGTGATATAATTATCCCACCAATATCGTAGCATGCGGGTAAATCCTGCAACTATCATAGTAGATGATTCTCTATCAGAAGATCCTCTGATTTTATAAGCGGTAATAGAGACTCTCATTTCATGGAGTTTATTGAAGATTTGATGTTCTGCCAGAGCATCGATGTTCCATTCGGTGATGCTTCTTCCAAATATAGGACCGTATTCAAAACTTAACCTATTGTCTCTAAAACCAGTATAAATCATTCTACCGTAAATGGTGTATAAAATAGAATATATATATATATATATATATATATATATGCAGATATCTAAGGGTGACTAGTTTAAGATTATCTACGGTCTTAAGAGTTTCCTAGAAGTTCTCTTGGCCTTACATCTTTCTTTCTCTAGAATTATCTTGGCGACGGGACCACCATAAGGTCAAAGCGCCTACCTCTTTACATAATGACATGTTCATCGAGCTGACCAACGTCGGAACCAGATATTAATCGGATACCTTACCTACATAGAGAGGGATGAATGCCTCACACATTACCAGCAATTAAGATAAGAACTTGATAATCATGAACAGTCAATAATTAGATATGGGCATAAACTAATTTCAGCATTATAACTATATTAACTATAAATTACTCATGCCCCAGACAATAAGATTGATTTGGCTGTTCATGTTCAATGATTTTACTGCCAACATGGTTCTGATACCAATAAACAGATCGTAGATAATATAATTTAAAATAAGTAAAAGAAGACTAAGGATTCTTCCATAATCTAGGTCAAAAGTATCAGTTTCTACAATCATAGAGGCTTCTGGGTTAGGGATTCCTAAACATGGTAGGTTTTGAGCCATGTTTTTGATTCGGACAAAAGCTTTAGTCTGTTCATCTTTCCAAGGGGACAAGATTTTTCTTAAGCCTTTTGTAGAGGGGCTTACAGACCTGCCTAATATGCGGAATGAAATCAGCAACATAATTAAGTCTTGCTAAGAATCTCTGAAGTTGGGTTTTATTAGGGATTTCATCAGAAAACTTAGAGGAGAACTCTATGGCTCTACAAATAGGTTTGTAAGTACCTTGATGCAAATTATGACCTAAGAACCTGATAGCAGTCTGAAAGAGTTTAATCTTTTTAGCTCTAACAACTAGGCCATTAGTTTTAACAATCTTAAAGATGGTGTTAAGTTGTTTAAAATGAGAATCTATATCCTTTGGGAAATACTAACACATGTCTATATAGACTATAGACATATAACTGTAATTGTTAAATATTGAGTTCATAATGTTTTGGAACTCGAAAGGGGCATTCTTGAGACCGAACGACATGACATTCTATTCATATTAGCAAAAGGCACATTGAAGACAGTTTTGCATCTGTCTTTCTCGGCAATCTGAATTTGCCAGAAATCATATTTCATATCGAACTTACTATAGATGTTGGATTTGTAAGTTCTTTTGAGAAGATCTCTTTTATTAGGTATCGGGTACCTAATCCATTTTAAAGCTGTATTTAACAGCTTGTAATTGGTAACTAGTATGGGGCTTTTAGTTATAATGGTTTTTGTTTCTCTCTTATGTGTGCTTAAAGTTCTGACCTTCATATTTATCTGACATGCAGATTGTTCATCTGGTGTTAAAAAATGTAGAATTATTAGTGTACCCTTATGTTATTCTGTTAGAATGGAAAGTATACTCCTGCGGTAGGGATAGTATGGTGGTTAGTTGACATTGAAAGGGTCTAATTCTCATTTACACCCATAGGGAAAAATAAGTCGTTAGCGGTTAGGGGTACTTGGGAGTGGAGTTTAACTCTAGGTCGGGCTGTTCTTCCTAGCACAAGCATTGCCCTGGACCTTGAGTCCCTTGGGAACTTTGAAGTGTCGGGGAATTCAAAAGGGGACATCGACCTTGAGCAGAACTCCCTCCTTAGCTTTTAATCCATTGACACTTTTGGTTCTTTAGGGGTTTAGTGTTGCCATGTATAACTACCACATTAGTATAATTTCTCATAGTTTTAGAGTATTGATGTTTTAATATTCTTTGTTCTGGTCATTTGGTTTTTTCTGGTCATTTGTTTATATATTTCATACATAGTTGAATATGTTGAATATATGGAGCATTATCTACTGACTTTCTTTTCTCTTTTGGACATGTACATCCATTTGGGCCTGTTGAGTTCCTAAGGAACTCAGGCCCAATCCCTGCCTTGTTGCATTTTTCTGGAGAGTCTAAATCAGTTGTAGCCGCATCTCTCTACTGTTGGGATTGCCTTCTTGAGGCCCAATTACCAGAGTCCAGTCCTCTTTCCCTCAATTTCTGTCGTTATTATCTATTACTTCGTTAATCTAGTTTACTACTTCATTACCTTTTATCGACTGTCTTGTCTCTTTATCGAATCTTTGTTGTCATGTATATGACACTAATATATTAGAGCACATACTTTATTTCATGCTTTAATGTCATATAAAACTTAGGCAAGCTTTAAAGAACATAGGACTAAAAGAATTAGTTAAGTAATTAATCTCTGTTTCGCTAATCACAATTTGTTTATATCATTATTATGTTTTAGCTCACCTTCTAGTCTCAAAGATTTTGAAATTCAAACTCAACAAAAAAAAATAACAGCCCATTTTCAAAAGGAAATCAGATCTAAATCATAAGGCTAGGTAAACGACGCTTTTAAAAGATCAAGGTGTTGCTGCCCAGCAAGAATTTCAAAACCATTTCTCAAGTCAAATATTTAAGATTTCAAAATCTAAGGTATATTTTAGGTTCACTTTCTCACAAACACCGTTTAGAGTTACATGAACACTCTTTCCCTAAATGAAGTATTTTCATAATTTAACCTCTTTTTATAAGCTTTATAAAACATAGACCACTTATATATTTCAAAACTCTTTCAACCTATCTCTAGACTCCCTTATAAATCACATATTTTTAAAGGTCTCACATTTCTTTTATTAATATCATGCTTCCCTGAGATATACGGTAAGCCGTACTCTTTAATAGTAATTAAGCATAATATAAATAATTGATCCCTTAAGACTAGTTTAAGTCCTATGGAGCTACCTCAGGTAGATTTTAAGGGGTGCCTAACGCATTCCCCTTAGAAGAACAAGAAACCTCACCCATAATCTCACCAGTTAGCAGACCAATAAATAATATGACTTAGTAATTGAATAGGTACACTACTATACCTTTAAATATTAGGTGACGACTCTCTTTTATCATCAACAGAGAAACCACAAGTTGAATTTTGTTTTAACTAGTGCAAAATAGGGTGTTAGAACATGGCGACTCTGCTAGAGAATTTCACACTTAGGTTCTAACCTTAGCAGACTTAGACTAATTTGGCATCTAAATTTATTTGTACATGGCTTTGATTGTAAATAAAACTGCAATTATGTGCTTACTTGCTTTAGTTGCTCTTTATACTTAATATCATACTTAGTGCTGCTACACCCTTGTCTGTTACTACTTTATATACACTGTCATCACATTTCTTCCTATCGAGTCTTGGCCGTACACCATCACACCCAATGGCACGCAAGAGTTGTCTTTTACACCCCTCCGAACCTTCTTTTCAAAACTCTCTGGTTTCAAAGAATGACTTTGTCAGGTCAACTGACATAACTTCTCGCAGCCTTTAGTCCAATTCAAAACTAGGAAACACTCTACTCTAGTAAAATAGGCCATACTGCATAAACCTGTGAGTTGGTCCTTGGCACAGACGCATAATTAGGAAAGCCACCTTAATGTCAATGGATCATGCACCCAACGACATGACTTCTGTGGAAAGACAAACAAACTTGACAAGACACTTAAAGATCCGAAGCAAACACTTACCAAACATCCTTTTTTACCCACCTCAGAAAATGAAAATCAACCAAAACATCCTTGAGATTAGCATGGTAATGGGATCACAACATAAATTGAAATAGTGGTGGAAGAATATTCATCGGGAACACAAAAATGAGGTTCGAACGCACTTGGGGGCATTAACCACATTGCTGAATATCCGAGCAGACAGGGTGCTCACCCGCCTATTGATAGAATTTTGGGATCCGGCTAAGGTGGTGTTCAAATTTGCTGACTGTGAGTTAGTACCGACATTGGAAGAAGTCACAAGTTTCACGTAGCTGCTGTTCAATGAAAGGAAGCCAATATTGCCAGTTATTATGCCCGATTATCTATTATTGGATGTCGTAGGCCTGGCCAGCACTAGGAGTCTCAAAAATATCGAGTATGGATGGGTGAGCCTCGAGCAGCTATTCGATATATTTGGGCACTGAGAAAGCTACGAATGATATTCAGGAGAGTTTCAATGTGACCAAGCGACGTGGGAGAGTCTCAGGCGTATCACTTTCTGTATGGCACTATTAGGACTATTGGTCTTCCAGCAGCGAAGGGGTCGGATCAACATCAACGTATTACCTGTAGTTCCAGCGACCTTCCGTGGCAATCTTCAAGCTACTTTGGTGCCAATGGTGTTAGCTGAGATGCTGAGGGCTTTGTCCGCATATGCACGAGGGTATGCTTTCTTTAAAGGTTGTAACTTGCTACTTCATATCTGGGATACTAAGCATTTCTTCCAGCGAGAAGCCACGATCGACTCCTTTTTGGGCATTAGCAACATGATCTGCAGCCACAACGAAAGAATGAGACATTGGGACTCCCCACATGGGTAAGAAGAATGGAGGGAAATGCTGACAAACCTGAGCGGGGAATGGATAAACTGCAAGCTATCCTGTATAGGTGGAAGAGCAATCTTTAGAACTCCTTAGAGATGATCTAACATGTGCCTCTGTGGACAAGGACAATGATATACGAGGATGAGTACAATGGGCAGATTCAAATCCTCAGGATAAGAACGCTCCAAGAGGAGTGGAATGACCTGGTCGCAATGCCTATGCGTCAAAACTCGTGGTGTACTCCTGAGTATTACTTCTGGATCAATAAGGAAGAAGAGTTGGACCGGCCAAGCAAAGAGGGTATAGCCTGGTTAGAGGACGCGGTGGTTGCTTTGCAGATTTACCATGAGATCTTGCCACATTGCCTAGTGACCACTTCAATGCACCGTCAAGTGGTCCCATCATCCATTGACCACATACTGCCACCTGCTGAAGACGATGATTGGGTAGTGGAGAGCATCTAAATAGAGTCTAGAACAGAGCCAGAAGAAGATTCAGAGGAAGAGTCTGAGTTCAATGATGACGAGGAGGAGTTTGAAGAAGACCCGAAGGAAGATCCGGAAAAGGAGCCACAAGAAGAGGAGGATGTAGGAAACGACTCAGTGGATGATTATTAGAGTTGGTTGATTTTCCTTTCTTTCCCATTTTGTACCTTTATCCCCAGTTCTCTCTTTACTTTCCAAAAGGGCAAGTTGTCCAAGCCCATGCAGTTCTATGTAACAGTGATGTAATCTTTGTTCCCACTTGTATCAGTCCAAATTATCAATGAAAACAAATTGCTTCGGATCTAAAGGTGTCAAGTCTAAATCTTTGTCAAATATCTACGATTTAGGCCTACCTCCGGCAATGAGAGGTCCCTGCAAATTCTAGGAAATGCGCTAGCTGTAATGCACGAATTAACTGCTCTGTGTGATTTCCCGCTTACACAAATGAAGAAACTGACTCTTGTTCCCTTTTCTTTTCTTTTTGCTTATTTTTCTTTGATTTATTATTATCCCCAAAAGAAAGTTGATTTGTGTTAACCAAAACTGGTGGAACCACCATACTATCTAAGATCAAAGGAAAGATGTCAGCCGCACAAAACCCAACTGAACATGCTCTGGTCATAGCCGACAGCCCGGGGCGCTCGGGCAAAAAAGACGACACTAGGAATGATGAACATGTGGCCAGGATGGCCTAGGAAATGGAGTCTCTAAGGAAGGAGGTACATCATTTCAGGGAACCAGCAGCTGGTCATGATAACAATTCCTCAACCACCTCGATTCCCTTCTTTAGATTCAGTCCCTGACCACTTTCCATCCACATCATGCCAAAACAACAACACCCCAACTTCAGCTCCTACCACTCAAGTCATACCTCTAGTGACTCCCACTAACAAACCAAATACCCCTATCCATACTCCTACGTACCACAGTACGTTCAGACACCACAAAACCCGCCTATTACTACCAATGCAACTCATACCCCTCCTCGTGACGGAGTCACTTTTACTACCAACTAGCACATACATGTGGCATATGTCGCTGCCCATGAGTGGTACATTCCCCCTATATATGCCATTTTTGAACCTACCGTTACAGCACTTGTCAAGGCCAGGATGCCTTATAAGATTGACTAATACGTCGAGATGGAGAGGGACGCCAGGTGTAAGGAAGAAGAGCCAGTATTTGAGCAGTTGCAAATCATGAAAAAATAAATGAAGAGACGTCGAGTGGCCCGAGGAAGTGAAATTTTGGACTACGAGGATCTGTATATTCATCCGGATATGGATATGCCAGCAGGGTATAAACCCCAAAGTTCAATATCTTCGATGGGACGGGTGATCCTCACGCACATTTGAGGTCATAATGTGACAAGTTAGTGGGAGTGGGGAGGAATAAGAAGCTAAGGATGAAGCTATTTATAAGAACATTGACGGGAGAAGCACTCACCTGGTACACTCAACAGGATCCGCAAAATTGGAGAACTTGGCAAGATATGGCGAAGGACTTCATGAATCGCTTTTGATTCAACATACAGATCACTCCCGATTGGTTCGCACTAGTGAACTTGCAGAAAAAACCATCCGAGTCTATCAAGAATATGCACGTCGGAGGAGGTCAGAGGTCGCCAGGGGGCAACCTCCTCTGGACGATAGTGAATTAACTAAGTATTTCATCAAGATGGAATATACTTCGGAAAGACGATGGGAATGATGAGACAGAAATTCGCAGAGCTGGTCAAGATGGGAGATTTCTCAAAATAGGGCATAAAATCTGGTAAATACAATCTATGGCAGCATTGCAAGCGGCCAGCAAGGCCATCCAATCAGGGTCAATTGGTAGCGGAAAGAAGAAGAAGAAAGAGGAGGTCTCAGCAAGCGTCCCTTACTACCAACCCAACTCACATCACGGAATCACTTCTTATTCCCCAAACAACCATTCACCACCACCCACTTACGCTCCAGTCTATAACACCCAGCCATATTACCACCTCAACCACAATACAATCCTCCTCGAGCAAACAACAACCAAAACGCACAACAACCATATGCTCATGTCCAAACCACTACTACTCACCAAAACCGACCTGCTTATGCACTATGCCCTTGTCCCAACTTTGAAGAAAGGGGTCCTAGAAATTATGCCTCGATCGCTGAGCCTCTGGCCCAATTATTCAAGATATTGAGAAGAGCAGGATTTATACATCCAGTTGAAGGAAGGGTTCCTGAATACCCCTCAAAGTATTATGATGCCACTAAAAGATGCGTGTACCATTCAAAGTCAACATTTGTCCGCTCTCCACCCTACGAGAGTTAGGAATTCATTTGAGAGAAGTCAAGGAAAGCCACGTAAGGGTGAGAGCCTTTGATAGTTAGCAAAAGGATGTTATTGGAGAAATTTATTTGGCCTTGCAGATCGGGCCGGTCGAATTCCCCATATTGTTTCAAGTAATGGACATCTCCTCTTCCTACAACTAGCTGCTGGGCAGGCCCTTGTTACATATGGCAGGGTCCGTGCCATTCACTTTGCACCAATGCATGAAATTTAAGTGGGGATGTCAGGGGATCGTGGTTCATGGTGAGTGGGGTCCCTCCGCCTATTTGGAGTATGTTGTTCCATTCATTGAAGGGCTAGGCGGAGTTGCTTTCCATGCAGTGGAAATCATGCAGACTACTGAGATTGAAGAGATTGAGCAAATCATAAGAATGCAGTCGCCATATAGATCCAAGATGGCTACGAGGGAGATGATGAAATATGGATACAAGCCAGGAATAGGACTGGGGGCTAGGTCGGACGGAATCACAAAGCTAATTGAACATAATGTGCAGAAAGGAAGGGTCGGCATAGGGTATCAGCCTCCGAAAGGCAAAGCTCGTACCGTTAGCTCCGGGAAAAAGGTTTTTGTGCCAGAGCATGTTGCAAGTCTGGGACAGAGTTCAGTACCTGTAGGGGATATCATCGACAGGATGGGAAAGCTGTTCGTTCGTGAATATGATTGAAGAATGTTGTGAAGGGACTGACATCAAGCCACCGACTATCAGGGATGCCAAACCAGGGGAAGAGCTGTGAAATTGGACCGCCAGTCCATCTTTGGTTCACTAGGAGTCTTGGTAGTATGGAACTGGAAATGTATTCTTTTTGAAAAGCGCATGGTCAATTGAGGCCTGCACTGTGTCTGTACCTTTTTGTCATTTGCCTCTTTTGAATGCTTAGACGTTTCTCTTTTGATGAAATACAAAGAATCATTTTCTCAAATATTGCAACTTTATTTACTGCTTTATTTATATATAGCTTTTCTTTTCAGTAATCAAATTGCTAAAAACCCGCATTCCGCGATTATGACATGTAACGAAACCGTCGAGCGCAACGACCTATGTTATGAGGAGTATGACAAGAGCATGATGCCCGACAATCTCCAGGAGATTGAGCAGTTAGAGTGTCAGAAAAAGCCTAATCTTGAAGAAATGGAAGTGGTAAATCTTGGAAGAAGACGCAAAAGAAACCAGAATCAGCATTCATCTAGAAGCCGAGCAGAAGGAAAAACTAATTGAGCTCCTCCGACAGTACATCGATGTGTTCGCATGGTCATATGATGTCATGTTGGGATTAAGTACTGACATTGTCTCACATCGACTACCTACCAATCCTACCAGGTCGTCGGTCAAGCAGAAACCTAGAACATTCAAACCTGATTTACATTTGAGGATAAAGGAAGAAATGACCAAATAGATAAAAGCGAATATCGTAAGGGTCACCAATTATCCAAGCTGGTTGGCAAACATCGTCCCATTACCCAAGAAAGACGGAAAGATCATAATGTGTGTGGACTACCAATACCTCAATAAAGCTAGTCCAAAAGACGATTTCCCTCTGCCAAATATCCACATCCTCATCGACAACTGTGCGAAGCACGGACTGCAGTCGTTTGTGGATTGTTTCGCTAGGTACCACCAAATCCTGATTCACGAGGAAGATGCAAAGAAAACGGCCTTCAGTACACCTTGGGGAGTTTATTTCTGTAGAATCATGTCATTCGATCTCAAGAATGTCGGCGCCACCTATATGAGGGCCATGACTACCCTCTTTTAGAATATGATTCATAAGGAGATTGAAGTGTATGTGGATGATGTCATCATAATTTCGGAGTATTTGGACGATTTGAGGAAATTGTTTGAACGCCTGCGAAGGTACATTTTGAAGTTAAACCCAGCAAAGTGCACGTTCGGAGTTCCTGCTAGAAAGTTGTTAGGCTTCATTGTAAGTAGGAAGGGGATTAAGCTGGACCCATCAAAAATTAAGGCTATTCAGGAATTGTCACCACCAAAGAGCAAGAAAGTTGTTTTGAGTTTCCCGGGTAGATTGAATTACATTAGTTTCTTTATAGCCCAGTCCATGGTAATCTATGAACCTATTTTCAAGTTGTTGAAGATAGATGCTGCCACAAAATGGATAGAAGAGTGCTAGAAAGTTGTCGACGGAATCAAAGAGTATCTGTCAAATCCACTAGTATTGATTCCTCCCGAACCAGGAAACCCATTGTTATTATATTTGTCAGTCTTGGATAACGCCTTCTGCTATGTGTTCAGACAGCATAATGAAACTGGGAGAAGGGAGCAGGTCATCTACTACTTGAGTAAGAAGTTCACGCCATGCGAGGCCAAGTATACTCTAATAGAACGCATTTGTTGTGCTCTGACTTGGACTGCCCAGAAACTAAGGCATTACATGTCAACATACACTACACATCTGATATCTCGGCTCGACCTGCTCAAGTACATCTTCCAGAAGTCGATGCCTACCGAAAAGCTTGCTAAATAGCAAATTTTCCTCAACGAATTTGACATTGTGTACATAACTCAGAAGGCTATCAAAGGACAAGCTTTAGCTGACCACCTCATAGAGAATCAGGTGGATGGGGACTACGATACACTTACAATGTATTTCCCTAATGAAGAAGTGTTATTTGCTGGAGAAGATAGTGAAGAATCGTACCCTAGGAGGAGAATGTTTTTCGATGGAGCAGCAAACTTCAAAGGAGTCCGAGTTGGGCGAGTCTTGATTTCGAAATCTGGATAGCATTAACCAACATCAGGAAAGATAAGATTTCCTTGTATCAATAATATGTCTGAATCTAAAGCATGCATCCTTGGAATCAGAAAGGCAGTCGATATGAATGTCAAAGAACTTCTGGTCATGGGAGATTTCAATCTGTTGATACACCAAGTCCAAGGGGAATGGCGCACCAAGAATGTCAAGATACTTCCGTACCTGCACTGCATGAAGGAGTTGTGCAAGAAGTTCACAAAAATTGAGTTCAAGCACGTCCCCGAGATTCAGAACGAGTTTGCTGACGCCCTTGCAACCCTATCATCTATGATTCAGCATCTAGACAAGAACTACATCGACCCTATCGGTAGAGATCAGGGATCAACATGCCTATTGCTTCCATGTAGATGAAGAACCAGATGGTAAATCATAGTATCACGACATCAAGAAATTTCTTGCAACAAGAGAATAGAAGGAGAATCCTAGTAATGGTCAAAAACGAGCCCTCAAAAAGCTGGCAAACCACTTTTTCCTCAACAGGGAAGTCCTGTACTGGAGGACCCCGGACTTAGGTTTGTTGAGATGTGTAGACGCTATTGAGGAACCCAGTCTATTGGAGGAGATACATGCAGGAACGTGTGGACCCCACATAAACGGGTTCACATTGGCCAAGAAGATTTTGAGAGCTGGATATTTTTGGATGACTATGGAAAGCGACAGTATCCGCTACGTGCAGAAATGTATCCGGTGCCAGATTCATAGGGATTTCATCCAGGTTCCGCCAAATGAGTTAAACGTAATGGGCTCACCCTAGCCGTTCGCCGCTTGGGGCATGGATGTAATTGGACCTATAGATCCTACCACATCAAATGGATATCTCTTCATCTTGGTAGCTATCAACTATTTCACCAAATGGATCGAAACATCTACTTACAAGTTTGTCACGAAGAAGGTAGTGGCAGATTTTGTCTGAAACAACATGGTCTGCAGATTTGGGATACCGGAGACTATCATCACTGACAATCTAGCTAACCTCAATAGTGACCTCACGAGAGAAATCTGCGAGAAGTTCAGAATAATCCACTGCAATTCCATAGCCTATAGACCACAAATGAATGGGGCAGTCGAGGCAGCCAACAAGAAGATCAAGAGAATTTACGAAAAATAATGGATAATCACAGACAATTGCATGAGAAACTACCCTTAGCCTTACTGGGTTACCGGACTACCATGAGAACTTCCACTAGGGCAACATTGTACATGTTAGCATATGGCGCTGCTATGATACCCGCAGAGGTTGAAATACCGTCTTTAAGGGTCATTCAAGAAGCAAAATTAGATGACGCAAAGTGGATATTGATCTGGCAAGAGCAACTCACGCTCATTGACGAGAAAAGAATGGATGCAGTATGTCATGGTCAACTATATCAGAACAAGATGGCTAGTGCATTTAACAAGATATGGAAACCTTGCCAATTCACACCAGGCAATTGGTTTGGAAGAAAATCATTCCCCACTAAGAAGAAGCCAAAGGAAAGTTCGCACCAAACTGGCAAGGTCCTTACGTGGTTCACCGAGCACTGTCGGGTGGAGCTCTAATCTTGGTAGAAATAGATAAGAGTCAACACGAAGCCTATCAACTAAGACGCAATCAAGAAATACTATGTTTGAAGACAGATAGAATTACGTTCTGATGTAACGGAACTACGTTCAACTTGACATCCCGCGGAGGAATACATAGGCAACATAGGGTTCGGTTTCTCTCCCCCTTTCCCTTGTAATAGAAAAACAAAATATCACTTTTGTATAATGCTTAGGAACTATGCCGACTTGATTTCCTCATAAAGGAGTATGTAGGTAATCCTCATCGTATTCCGTCTTTTTTTGTAATTGAACTACGTTCTAGCCTAATTCCATTTAGATACATAGGGTGTCTGAGTTAGACTTGGCCATCTTCATTCTTAATCTCATCATTTTGCATATGTTGTAATCAAACTACTCTTTGACCTTTATTCCATTTGGATACATAGGTTGACTAAGTCAAGGTCGGTCATCTTCATCCCAGTTTATCATAATCACGAACTACGTTCCGACCTGATTCCATTTTAGATACGTAGGTAACTTGAAAGGGTTCGGTCATAACCTTAGGAAAATCCTTGTAATGCATTAGTTCAAATTAGGATGCAGTCCCGACAGCAAGCAGTTGCGTTGTCAGAAGCATCACGGATGATCGACATCAACCGGATAAAGTTTCAAGAAGATACGCTCACGCGCGGAGAACCTTTCGCAACATGTCATAATTGGGAACGACGGCAATTGCCTTAATAAACAAAGTATTTCAAAATGTTTTCTAAAAAATGTATATACATTAATTTGTTCCATCTACCGAACTTCGCCCCTACTAAGAATTTTTCTTTGAGTGCAGGGTCAACAGGGAGTAAGGAAGCACTAGGACCACAGTGGGGAAAATGACGGACCCGCCACTTGCCTCAGATTATCTGCTCCTTCTTAGATTTTCCTGGTATAGTTAAAGCTAACTTTTGAATCCTTTGCAGGTACCTCGGAATTAGAAAGCTGATACGGAGAAACCTGTACATAGCAAACCGCATGCTAAAACAATTGGAGCACCCGGTACAAACGAGCTGTCGGCTTCACCAATTGAAGCCCTATATATAGCAAACCGCCTGCTCAATCAATCGAAGCACCCTGTACAATCGACTCATCGGTTTCTTCAATTGAAGTCCTATAGATATAGCAAACCATCAGCTCAATCACTCGAAGGCGCTTGTACAAATTAAACGTTGGTTTTGCCAATCGAAGCCTTGTATATAAAAAACTGCAAACTTCACCAATAAAGCAATTTTGCATCGCCGCAAGGCAGAATAGACAGTCGCAAACCTCGTCACTGATGTTCTGTCAATCAATGGCTGCAACTTAGCTTCGCAGTCAAGAGTATCTCTTGGGCGTGCTTTTATTTCATTTGCCATTACTTGGATGTTTTAAAGTTTTGCTCATGCAGTTTCGGGCATGATTATGATTAGTCAATCACTCCCAAGCGGAGATTACTTTACATTTCAGTGCAAAAGCTCTCCCAACAAGCAGAGATGCACTCTACAAATCAACCTCTCCCAACAAGCACAGACATTTCTCAATGCAAAGCTCTCCCAACAAGCGGAGACGCACTCTACCAACCAAGCTCTCCCAACAAGTGGAGACAATTTTCAAATTCTCCGACAGCTGCAGGATGGTACACAGCCCGGATAACAACTCGAATCAAGATCAAGTATACCATCATCTCGATCCTAAATAATGGCTCGCCGGCAGCCAGGCATTATCATTCCTACATCATTTACGTTGCATCTTAATATACTCTGCATTGCAATATATAGGTATGCATGTATTTCATTTGTTTTGTAGGAACAAACACCGTAGCGTGGAACTTTTCTTAGCAGCAAACCAAACTACAACACTATGAGGGACAGCCAACCCATTAGCGGGCCAAGGATCCAAGTGCAAGATGACCAGTGAAACTCAAAATTTTTAAATCCTTCAAATCAAGCCGCAAAATTCAAGCTATCATGAGTGCCCAATCCTCCATCTCGTCATATCGTCATAATACGATACTGGGGAAATTCCTGCAAGTGCCGCTTCCATAAAATCTCCACTCCAGAACTACATGTGGCCTGATCCTCTTTAAGCCCGAGGTATGTAAGCAATTCAAAGCTAGAATTCGACCCTAATATCTCCAAAATTTTACCAAAAAATCTTCCCAGATTCATCCTTAACTCAATCCTGCAATACATGCCTAAAGTCGGGACAAACTCGCCTTTGGTTCAATTTCTTTGCCCGAAAACTCTTTCATCATCTCCAGTCAAAGAGGGCCAGCTGTTGACGGCCAATTTTGACCCTCCCTTTTTAAATTAATTTATTTATACTTAATAATTTACAATAAATATTTTAAAAGTATTTTCTGATAATAAATACATATGTTTACGAATAAATTAAGTATTAGTTTTAAGTTTAATCGCGTAGTATTAATATTATGTAATTACAAATATATTTACTATTTCAAAATTATTATACTTACTTTTATTTTACATTACTTAGGTTCTATAATTAATTTGATAAATTACTCCTTAATTTCTAGTAACTTAGGTTACTAGGTTAATTCGAAGTTAGTGACACGATTTAGGAAAAAACAACGTATTTTGGGGAAGAATCAATCAATATAATTAGTAGTATATATAATAATTATAATTTTACCAAATTTATTGAAAATTCTTAAGTTTATCTAAATAAAATTAAAAAAGGAATTAAAAGACAAAAGATATAATTGCAATTCTCAATCAAATGTAAAATGGCTATCTTTTAAATTATTTCTGGCCCAAACGTGCAGGCCCAAATGAAATTTACCCGGTCCAAACACCCCGTCTCTTCCTTGTTGGCGTTCCGTGCCATTTCTTTTGCACCAATCGCCGCGCGCCATGTTACCCTCCCTCACCTCTCATAGAACAAACACACTCACATCTGAGCTGTTGGTCCATCTGATCAACAGTTCACATTTAATCTCCGATTTACTCTTAAATTTAAACACCCGCCTCAAAGATCTCGTTCCCACAGTCAAAAATCCCATGATCTAACGGACACCAAAAGTCCCCCTAAAAATCCTAATTGACCAAATTATCAGGACTGTTGATCTAAAAGATTAACGGCCCAGGTTCTATCTCCCAACCTTAATTCAGAGACCAACCCTATTCCCCCCAAAACCCTAATCATTTCCTCAGAGACTAGCCGCCCTTCTGATGTGCCGGGTAATTTCGGCACATTTTGATACTATTTGCTTAAAGTTTAACTTGTTTTACTTGCTAATTCTCATGAAACTTATGTAATTTTAGTGTATTTGCAGAATAACAAGTGTCAAGACCCAGAAGAACAGAAAAGAGTTCAAAAAGTAGCTGAAGACAAGAAAAGAGGTTAAGAGCATCGCATATGTAAATATGCGGTCGCAGAACGGACATGCGAATCGCATATTCTACAAGTAGATTGCAGACGAAGAAAGAACTTTAGGCCAATCTTCAGGTCGAGAATGCGGTCGCAAATGCGACCACAAAACAGGAATGCGAACCGCGAATTGGCTTGGTGAAATCGCAAACATAAACAAAGTTCTGGGTGAAAGTCAGTGTGAAGAATGCGATCGCATTCTACGATCGCATACTTCAGCATGCGAACCGCAAACCAAGACGCGATAAGAGCAAAACTGTCTGGTGGAATTTGCGACGGACGATGATGATTTGCGGTCCGCATTTCTGTTCTGCGACAGAAATGCGGTCCGCATTATTTCAACAAGGGCGGTGAAGGGATTCTGGTCAGAACTTAAAGTACAAAGTACGGCACTTGAGTATTTTGAATTCTTAGAAGCTTTTGGTGATTGAAAACCCTCTATTTTTGTAAGATGATATCAATTACTCTTCCTTGTTCTTTAATTATCAGCATGTGTAGCTAAACCAACCGCTGAGGTTGTGAACCCTAGATGGGTAGAATATTGTTGATACCTTGATATTGAATCCGAATTCCAAGGAAGCTTGATATTTATTTATTTCTTGTTCTTGAATTAATCGTTAATGGTTGCAAACATTAATGAAAACCAATTAACTCTATCTTATCTTGGAAAAGTGAGATAGAGTTGAGTGGAAATAAATAACAAAAACATAAGGCTTTAAACCTTGTGCAACGAAATCACTTAGGAATAAGTAGGTTTTGATTTGGCGATTAATTGGTTGTTCTTAATATTGACTCTTTTGTATTCGAGAGAATCGTAAGAGGATACATTATCCAAATATTGGGAAATATTGGGTAGTAAATTAAACACCAACTGCATATCAAGAAAGGTATTCAATATTAATATCAAGAACATTCTACTACATTAAAGGGGGCACAACCTTGGTTTCTTAAATTCATAGTTCTCACATTCATACTATAAACATTAGTTTTCAATTTTCGTTTACTTATATATTCAACACTTCTTTATTCTATTTGACGTACTTGATAGAATTACAACTTAGTCAAATATTACATTAATTAGATAATAGTTTCACACCTATTCCCTGTGGGATTCTACCCCAACCTTGTTGGGTTACTATATTTGACATCGATCGCTTACACTGTTATTAAGGTGTAATTTGAGCGAATCAAATTTTGGCTGTTGCCGGGGAGTACGGTCTTTAAATTTCTAATTACTGTATACTTTACTATACATATAATTCCACTTGATTACACGCTGTTTGTTTTGGTTGCTGTAGACAGGAAGATATGGAGGACCATGAAGATGATGTGGAGGTGGAGCAGGAAGAAAATCCTTTTGCTGATATTGAAGAATATATAGAGGATACAAACGCTATAGTACCTCCGCCTATAGGTGCTGCTACGTTCAAGGTAGAACATGGACTGATTTGATGCTGAAAGCGGAAGGATTCTTCAGAAACTCTACTGATGACGATCCAACGCAACACCTCAGGAATTTCTTGGGTGTTTGTGCGATGCACAAGCAAAACAATGTCTCTGATGATGCATTAAGGCTGAGATGCTTTAAGTATTCGTTAGCTGGAGATGAGAGGAAATGGCTTCAAAATCTTCCTTCGAATTCCATCCGTTCATGGCCTGAACTTGTCCGGGCATTCTTGTCAAAGTGGTTTCCACAAAGCAAGAAATCTGAGCTCAGAGACAAGATATTTTTCTTTAAGCAACTACCTGGTGAACAACTACCTGAAGCGTGGGATCGCTTCAAGTTGTATTTGGTGAGGTCTCCAAACCATGGCTTTCCCGATTCCATCTTGCTGGAAAAATTCTACATGGGTTTGGACCCTATGAACCAATCAATAGCGAAGAATGCTGCTGCGGGATCTTTCATGGATAAAACCTTCGCTAGAGTAACTTAGATCTTGGATAAAATGGCAAAACACAATCAAGATTGGCATTCTGAGGATACAACAGGTGGTATTACAATTAGGTCTCCTTATATGAATAACTTGATCAAGGAAAATCAAGAACGAGACTAAGTGATTGCAGAACTTGCCACAAATGTTAATGTATTGACGAAGCTGTTCACGGAAAATCAGAAGAAGAAAGTCAATGTGGTGGAGAATATGCAACTAGTGCAAAGTGATGAATATGAAAAGGCTAATTATGTCAACAATTCTCAGGGAGGTTATCAAAGGCAACACTACCAGGGTTAAGGGACGCAAAATCATTGGAGACCAAACCCGCAAGGGCAAGGTCACCAACAATGGCGAAACGACCAAAGTGGCCCCAATCAAGGAAATTGGAACAGCAATCATAATTTTTCAAACCGAAGTTCCAACCCTTATGTTCCTCCGAAAGGTCAGTATTCGAATCAGGGATCCTCAAGTGAGTCCAAATTGGAGAGCATGCTTGAAAGGATACTACAGAACCAAGAAAAGTTGGATAATTCCATGAAAAACATGACTGAATTGGTTGGCTCTAACAAAGCAGCGATTCAATCCTAGCGACACGATTGCAAATCCTAAGGGGAGTGGAAGTGGCCCAACTTCCCATATTATGGCTATCACGACCAGGAGTAGTAAGACATTGCAGGGGAGAGATGAGCAAGCAGTCATTGTTGAAGAACTTCAAAAAGGGGTCGAAGTTGAAAAAGATAATGTTGCTGAAATAAACAAAAATCCAGAAGTTGTGCTAAACCGAGATGAGACTCAAGAAGGGATAAAGGATAAGGTAGAAGGAACATCAACCGTTCTTCCGCCAATTCCTAGACCCCCTCCTCCTTTTCCTCAGAGACTTGCGAGAAGAGTTGACGACAGCAAGTTTGAGAAGTTCTACGACATTCTCAAGCAGTTATCAGTGAATATACCTTTCTTGGAGGCTATCCAAGAAATGCCAGGGTTTGCTAAGTATCTAAAGGATCTGATCACGAAGAAGAGAACCACCAGGAATGAGGTGGTAAATATAACTCACAGGGTTAGCTCTATCATAGCTACAAACCCAATTCAGAAGAAAGAGGACCCAGGAGCATTTACTATTCCGTGCACTATTGGAGTGCGCGACTTCGCTAAGGCATTGTGTGACAATGGGGCCAGCATTAATCTAATGCCTCTCGCCATCTACAAACAAGATGGGTTAGGAATGCCAAGGCCGACAAGCATGAGGTTGCAGATGGCTGACCGATCAATCAAAAGACCGGTCGGAATTGAAGATGATGTAATTGTAAAAGTTGGAAAATTTCATATTCCAGCTGATTTTGTGATCCTCGATTGTGCTGTAGAGATGGAAATCCCTATCATATTGGGAAGACCATTCTTAGCTACTATAAGAGCGCTTATGGATTCGGAGCGTAATGAAATAAAGTTCCGGGTGAACAACGAGGAAGTTACTTTTCAAGCTAGTAAGGGGATGAAGTTGCCAACTGAGTATGAGAGCATTTCACTAATCGGTATTGTTGATGAAGTCGATGAGGCTGTTGAGATGAAGATGGAAGAGCAATGCTTAGGTGAAGCACTGGCAGCGATATTGGTGAATTTTGATGGTAATGATATGGAAGGCTTTATGGAGTCAGTGAATGCGTTAGAAGGACGTGGCTCTTACTCATATACTCCACCAAAACTGTCCTTAGATTTGGAGAATAGAGCTACACCTCCTGCAAAGCCGTCCATTATCGAACCACCTCAATTAGAGCTAAAACCACTTCCATCGCATTTGAGGTATAAATTTCTTGCCTTGAATAACACTTTACCAGTAATTGTTTCTTCGTTGTTGAATGATGTGCAGGTAGAACAGTTGCTGCAAGTGCTGAAGGAACACAGACAAGCCATCGGTTGGACAATTGCAGACATTCGGGGAATCCCTGCTGGAATTTGTGAGCACAAGATTCAACTAGAAAATGGGACAAAACCGAGTGTGGAGCACCAGCGACGTCTGAATCCATCAATGCAGGAAGTTGTGAAGAAAGAGATAATCAAATAGCTGGACGCTGGGGTAGTCTACCCAATTGCCGATAGTTCATGGGTGAGCCCGGTGCAATGCGTGCCAAAGAAGGGAGGCATGACTATGGTTAAGAATGAAAAGAACGAGCTGATTCTTACAAGGATAGTAACTGGATGGCGGGTGTGCATGGATTACAGAAAACTTAATAGTGCCACATGCAAGGACCACTTCCCTATGCCTTTTATTGATCAAATGCTTGATCGGCTAGCTGGAAAGTCCTTCTATTGCTTCCTCGACGGATACTCTGGGTATAATCAGATCAATATAGCTTTGGAGGACCAGGAGAAGACAACGTTCACATGCCCATATGGGACATTCGCTTTCAGTCGAATGCCATTCGGCTTATGCAATGCTCCTGCCACCTTCCAAAGGTGTATGATGTCTATCTTTTCTGATATGGTAGAGGATTTCCTCGTGGTTTTTATGGATGATTTCTCGGTAGTCGGGGAAACTTTTGAGCACTGTTTGAAAAATCTGAAACAAGTGTTAAAGCGGTGAGGGACAAACCTTGTACTAAACTGGGAGAAATGCCACTTCATGGTGGATGAAGGTATTGTGCTGGGACATAAAATCTCCAGGCATGGCATAGAGGTGGATAAAGCCAAAATTGAGATCATCTCCAAGCTCCCTCCACCCACATCCATAAAAGGGTCTGTAGCTTTTTGGGGCATGCTGGATTCTACAGGCGGTTCATTAAAGACTTCTCAAAGATTGCACACCCAATGTGTAAACTCTTAGAGAAAGATGCCAAGTTCATCTTTGATGAAAAATGCCTCACAGCTTTTGAAGAACTGAAAACGAAGCTCACCACGGCACCTATTATTGTCACACCTGACTGGTCGTTGCCTTTTGAGCTTATGTGTGATGCTAGCGGCGTAGCTATTGGAGTTATGCTGGGACAAAGACACAATAAGGTGCTTCATCCAATATACTATGCTACCAAGACACTTAATGGGGCGCAAATAAAATACACTGTAACCGAGCAGGAACTGTTAGCTATTGTGTACGCATTCGAGAAGTTCCGTGCGTATCTATTGGGCTCTAAAGTGATTGTGTATACGAATCATGCAGCTCTCCGTTATTTGATGGCGAAGAAAGATGCAAAGCCACGACTAATCCGATGGGTGTTACTGCTGCAAGAGTTTGATTTCGAAGTTATGGATCGCAAGGGAACACAAAACCAAGTGGCAGATCACTTATCTAGACTGGAAAAATCAGGGAAACAAAAAGAAGAGCTGGAGATAAATGACTCATTTCCAGATGAACATATACTGATGGTATCTAATTCATTTGCACCGTGGTATGCAGATATCGCCAACTACATTGTCAGCGATCTTATTCCGGATGGGTTGGAATCATACCAACGAAAGAAGTTCTTGAGGGACTGTCGCAATTATTATTGGGAAGAACCATTCTTATTCCGTGTCTGTGCTGATAACATAATTAGACGATGCGTACCTGAGGAAGAGATGCTACAGATTCTGAAAGCGTGCCATGACTCACCAGTTGGGGGTCATCATGGGAGTAACAGAACAACTGCAAAGATTTTGGAGTGTGGGTATTACTGGCTGACTATTTATCAGGATGCTAATCAGTTGGTGAAGTCTTGCGACCAATGCCAACGATAAGGCCCAATTTCGAGGAGGCATGAGATGCCTATGAACTTTGGTATGGAAATCGAATTATTCGATGCCTGGGGTATTGACTTCATGGGCCCTTTCATAAGCTCATGTGGGATGAAATACATACTAGTGGCTGTGGACTATGTATCCAAATGGGTAGAAGCCGTTGTCTTACCAAACAACGAAGCTCGGAGTGTGACCGCATTTCTAAAGAAGAACATTTTCACCCGGTTTGGCACCCCGAGAGCCATTATTAGCGATGGCGGTTCACACTTCTGTAACAAAATCTTTAAAGGTCTCCTCGACAAGTATGGAGTTAAGCATAAGGTTGCCACACCTTATCATCCACAATCGAGCGGTCAAGTTGAAGTATCCAACAGGGAGATCAAGAGCATTCTATCAAAGACAGTGAACGCAAATAGGACCGATTGGTAAAAACAGCTAGATGATGCTCTATGGGCATATCGTACAGCTTACAAGACCCCTATCGGTACATCCCCGTATCGGTTAGTCTTTGGAAAGGCGTGCCATTTACCCGTTGAACTCGAGCATAAGGCTATGTGGGCCTTAAAGAGATTAAACATGGACTGGGCGGAGGCCGAAGCACTAAGGCTGGCACAGTTAAATGAAATGGAGGATTTCCGTCTTCATGCTTATGAGAGTGCAGCAGTTTATAAAGAACGAATAAAATTCGTCCATGATACAAAGATCTTGAAAAGAGAGTTCAAGGTAGGAGACCTGGTGTTGCTGTTCAATTCAAGACAAATTATTTCCGGGGAAGCTGAAGTCCAAATGGTCTGGACCATTTAAAGTTGTTGATGTCTCTCCGTTTGGAACTGTTGAATTAGCATCGGAGGATGGGCTCCGGACTTTCAAGGTTAATGGGCAAAGAATCAAGCACTACTTGGGAGTAGATAGAGAAAAACATGTGGTAGAGCAGCTGGCTCTACAAGATGATCAAATCCCAACTACAGAATGATTGCAGAAGCACCCTAGCCTCGTCGTGTCGCGACGTTAAATCAAGCGCTTCATGGGAGGCAACCCATGTGTGGTATCATTAGCTTTTATTTGTGTTGTATGTTTATTTATTTATAACCCAATATCACATTTGTACTTAGGGCTATTTGAAGGGTTTTAGAACGCAGGAATGTGACGAAAGGATACAGGAACTGAAGAGGAATGTTTGAAACTGCAGAAAAACATCAAGGTGAAAAATGCTGCACAAATGCGATCGCATTTGAGATATGCGAACCGCATTTGTGCCGCAAACTGAAACAGAAACTTGAGAAAATATAATGGGCAAAAATGCGACGAAGCTCAACAGTTTGCGGTTCGCATTTGAGTTATGCGAACCGCATTCTCACCGCAAACAGAGATAGAGAATTCAGCTCACAAGTCTGATAAAAATGCGGTGGAAACTCCTACTATGCGGTTCGCATTTCAATTATGTGAAACTTAATTCATCGATAATTGCCAGGTACATGTTCGCATTCCATCCTTTTCTAAATCCTTCGATCTAAGTATATAAACAAAAAAAACACACAAACAAACAAAAAGAGAAGAGAAAACGGAAAAAGAGAAGGACCTCCGACGAACATCATCGGAAACGTAAAAGTACAAGTACACTAACCCTCAAAGAGTGGATTCATCATTGTCCTAACAACTACAATGTTCTTCATAAGGTACTTTCATCCTTTGCTCCATCTTCAATCTTTATTTCGCAAGATTAGGGTTAGGGCTCAGTAAAGTTGTTCAAGTCGTGGGCATGGAAGATAGAAATCTAGGGTTTTCTTGCTTGAGGGATGAAAATACTTGGATATTTGAAGGTATTTGCGGTCCACAAACTCCAAAATGTGGACCGCAATTAGACCGCATCCCTAAACCCTAGGCGTCTGAGGAAGACAACATAGGCGGTGAATCTGCGATCGCATAATCAATATGCGAACCGCAGAGCCACCGCAAACACAGCCAGAGCAGTTGGTTAGCACTAGTGAACTATGCGGTGCTTATGCAATCGCATATCTCGCTTTGCGAGGAGTTTGCGATCGCATTTGTGTCTATCCTACAGGCTTATGCTCGACAACAATCTGCAATGGATTTGCGATTCGCATAGTGTTTATGCGATTCGCAGAATCCACCACATAATGCCCTCTACCTATCACAACAGAAGAATGCGATGTGTTTGCGGTTCACATAGTGGTTATGCGATCACAAACCACGCCGCATTTCTGTAACTCTTTGGTCATTTCTCCTGTTTTGCTTTTCTCAAATGCTGATAATGTCATGACATCTCCCACTTATGCAGATATGGCAGCCAAAAAGCATTCCGTAAAGAGAGGACCATCCTCCATTTCAACCTCAGCACCACCCAAACGGGCAAGAAAGGAACCAACTGTACCTAACCCCTCCTAGTCTGATGAGGAGGACTGCGTACCGGAAGTTGATTTAGTAGCTGAGGCCCGAAGGAAATGGAGTGATGACCTTCAGCTTTGTTTTGGGGTTGAAGGTTCAAGATCTTTGTTCAGGGAAGCGCTCACAAAGAGACGGATCTTGGGGGAGAAAAAGTTGAGCTTGAACGGGCTTCAAGACCAGTACCCTCATATTCTCAAAAACATTAAAATGAGAAAATGGAGTACTTCACCACAGACCCCAAAGAATATAATGAGTCAATGGTGCAGGAATTCTATGCGTCGTATGGAGCTTCACGAACAGGGTATCATAGACGCAACCGCATATTCACCGGTATCGTCCACGTTCGAGGGAAGGCTGTATTTTGTGACAGCGAACATATCAATGAACTCTACTTCCCTGACTGGGAATCAGGCACAGCGGAGTACGATGCAAAGTACTCCAACAGAGAGAACGAACGTGGATGGATAGCGTCCATCATTGCCAAGGGGACTCCAGCCTGGATCAGTCCTGGAAAGAAAATTTACAAAGAAGACCTCAAAGGGAGGGCAAATATTGGCTCAACTTCGTCACCTCCCATTTAATACCCGCCAGGAATGAAACAGATATCAGCATTGAGAAGGCCCTTCTCATTGCATGTATAATGGCGGGTATAAAAATTGATGTGGGGAGTCTTATCTTCCAGGAAATTGGCATCCGGGCTACTCAGCGGGCCACATCACTTCCTTTCCCAAGTTTGATCACCACCCTCTGCCAAGAGGTGAATGTCCCATTCTTACCACAACAAGACAAACTCGGGAGGTCTACGAGAGATATAGATATCACTCGTATAAGTGATTCGGTTGCCCCGCTAGTGACCCCAATTGAGGACATTGACTCCCAGAATCTCCTGTCCCCCCAAGATCCTGACACCTCCATTGCTGCTGAAGAAACTGCACCCTCATCCACCACTGGTCCATCTGCCTCACACCTACCAACCATTTCAAGACTCGGTCTAATTGCTTATCACGCAAATTTTAAGGTAGACCAACTCTTGAAGACATTGCCCTTACTGATTAAACAGGCCTTGACTCCGATGCAAACATCAACGACCGCTCTCCAACAACAATAATTAGCGTTCAGAGATAGGTTGAATAAGCTGGAGTCTAAGGTTGAAATAATTGAAAGAGGCAAGGTGAGGGGTTTGCCTCAACTGCGGGAGGAAGTACAGTCAATGAAGACCGACCTCCAGAAGATGAAAAATCGGGAGTTCGACATATCATCTCTCCTCCCCAACGAGGGTGACCAGGGTGCTGGCCGTGCTGACTTGGGCCTAGACTTCACAACACTAATAGCAGACATCGCACCTTCATCTGCTAAAGTGTCTCAGCCTCTTGCCCCTACGGTCCAGGTCGATTCTACTGATGACGAGACATCAGAGCGGTCATCAGAGTTCGAAGGGGACGACTCCGAGGAGGCCAGTTCAGAGTTTGATGAGGGTGCAACTCCTAAGAAAAAGGGTAAAGAAATTGTTGTGCCAACTACAGAGGAGGAACAAGAGCAGGCAGACATCGAGAAGGCCATTCAGCAATCGCTAGCAGAGAGGGCTGCCAGGACACGCCCACTAGCGGAAGAATCTAGCAGCTCAGTGGCCTCACCACCTGCTCCAGACCAGTCCCACATCCCTCCTACAGCTCCGAAGGAGACCTAGGCCACCGCAGCTCTTCACGCGATTGCGCCCCCAGGGAGTCCCTTGTACTTTATATTTCCTTTTATGCATTGGGGACAATGCATGTGTTTAAGTTGGGGGTGGTAGCCTTATATCCTTGTTTTGTATGTATATTTGATTTATTTGTGAGCATGTTTAGTTACATTTGATAACTGTACATTACATAGCAATGATTCATGATTTATGTATATAGGTTGTTATAATTAAATAAGTAGCAATAAAATTCCCTTGTTCTTTCTTCTGCCGGGTTCTTTTTCAAGGGTGTAATAGTAGAACCGGGCCTATGAATATGAAGTATATTGACCAGGATGGTACGTTTGTTGAGTATCAAGTATGTAAACCTGTGTGAGTAGACCCTTGTAACAAATCAATCATGTGAATTTGAGGCTCACTTGGTAACTCTAGATCTACTTAGAATCGTGTATGTGTACACGAGAAAAGCCTCGAGTGACTAAATGTGAACTCTAGAGCTGTAAACTATGTTAACCGAACAATTTGTGTGCCAATGTGTGTGAGCTCCTTGTTTTGATAGTTCTTGTGTTCACTGCTTCCATCTAGAACTTGCCTGGTTGGTTTTTCGTCGCCTATCATACGTACACTGAGTTAGAGAAATGACCTTCGCCTATCATCCTGTGCATAATGAATATCACTAGTACCCTATTTGAGCCTTGTAGCCTTTTCCTTGTCCTCCGCATTACAAACTTATCCCATTCGTAAAACATGATCTCTTTTGAACCCGTTCCTCCTTAAACATTGAGAACATTGCTAAAAGTTTAAGTTGGGAGTATGGGTCAAAATGAAAATGGGCAAGGTTGTGAAATGAGACTGGGAACCCGTACCTCAAAATGTTCATATGAAGTTATGAAAACTCCGAAAAGAAAGAAACAGAAAAAAAATATAAAATGTGTGCTGTCATAAAAAGTGAGTTATGTCATGAAGAAAAAAAAAAAAAAAGGAGCTTGAGAATCAAATAAAGAGGTGTGCAAAGTGGGGTTCAATGTGGAAACTAAATGCCATAGAGACCATGGGGTCAAAAGAAACAAAAGGTTAAAAGAAAGAAGCGTGTAATTAGTGTTCAAGGAGGAAGTAGCCACTATTATCTAAATATATATCCTACCCTTCCTTAAACTGACATTACAAGCTTACAAAGTCCTTATGTGATCTCCAACCGAGTGTTCTGATAACTAGGCGATGAATTAAAATAAGGGCAAGCCTATGGCGTGGCATGGGGTGACACTTGAAATTTTGTTCTGAGAGTGAGTGTACTTGCATTTTAGTCCCTTTGTATTGCTATGATGAATTGTGTGAGAGTGGGGCTTTCTTTCCAGTGAGGACACATACACTACTAGGTTGATAGTAAGTTGAGCTTTGGGTAAGGCATAAGTGTATTCAACTGAAGGTAGCCTTTAGTTACTTTGTTGAGGCTCAAAGTTCACTAATTGATTGGTTGTCTTTGAACTTAGTAATAATTCAAGGGGGGACAGTGCTTAAAAAGTTATACTTGAGATACTAACAACAACCACCGTCCACGGTCAGTATTGCTTCATGTTTGTTAAGTAGAGTCTAGATTAGGAGAGTATCGTTTGAGTTGCTTGAGGACAAGCAAGAGTTTAAGTTGGGGGTGTTGATGTGCCGGGTAATTTCGGCACATTTTGATACTATTTGCTTAAAGTTTAACTTGTTTACTTGCTAATTTTCATGATACTTATGTAATTTTAGTGTATTTGCAAAATAACAAGTGTCAAGACCCAGAAGAACAGAAAAGAGTTCAATAAGTAGCTGAAGACAAGAAAAGAGGTTAAAGAGCATCGCATATGTAAATATGCGGTCGCAGAACGGACATGCGAATCGCATATTCTACAAGTTTATCGCAGACAAAGAAAGAACTTTAGGCCAATCTTCAGGTCGAGAATGCGGTCGCAAATGCGACCACAAAACAGGAATGCGAACCGCGAATTGGCCTGGTGAAATCGCAAACATAGACAAAGTTCTGGGTGAAAGTCAGTGTGAAGAATGAGATCGCATTCTGCGATCGCATATTCAGCATGCGAACCGCAAACCAAGACGCGATGAGAGCAAAACTGCCTGGTGGGATTTGCGACGGACGATGATGATTTGCGGTCCGCATTTCTGTTCTGCGACAGAAATGCGGTCCGCATTATTTCAACAAGGGCAAAGCTGACCGACATTCGCCTCGGGTTTTGGGCCTCTATAAATAAGTTTTATAGGATTTTGTGAAGGGATTCTGGTCAGAACTTAAAGTACAAAGTACGGCACTTGAGTATTTTGAATTCTTAGAAGCTTTTGGTGATTGAAAACCCTCTATTTTTGTAAGATGATATCAATTACTCTTCCTTGTTCTTTAATTATCAGCATGTGTAGCTAAACTCAACCACTGAGGTTGTGAACCCTAGATGGGTAGAATGTTGTTGATACCTTGATATTGAATCCGAATTCCGAAGGAAGCTTGATATTTATTTATTTCTTGTTCTTGAATTAATCGTTAATGGTTGAAAACATTAATGAAAGCCAATTAACTCTAACTTATCTTGGAAAAGTGAGATAGAGTTGGTTAGAAATAAATAACAAAAACTCAAGGCTTTAAACCTTGTGTAACGAAATCACTTAGGAATAAGTAGGTTTTGATTTGCGATTAATTGGTTGTTCTTAATATTGACTCTTTTGTATTCGGGAGAATCGTAAGAGGATACATTATCCAAATATTAGGAAATATTGGGTAGTAAATTAAACACCAATTGCATATCAAGAAAGGTATTCAATATTAATATCAAGAACATTATACTACATTAAAGGGGGCACAACCTTGGTTTCTTAAATTCATAGTTCTCACATTCATACTATAAACATTAGTTTTCAATTTTCGTTTACTTATATATTCAACACTTCTTTATTCTATTTGACGTACTTGATAGAATTACGACTTAGTCAAGTATTACATTAATTAGATAATAGTTTCACGCCTATTCCCTGTGGGATTCGACCCCAACCTTGTTGGGTTACTATATTTGACATCGATCGCTTACACTGTTATTAAGGTGTAATTTGAGCGAATCACCTTCCTTTCCTTTTCCTCTCTCTTTTCTCTCTTCTCCACCAACCATCAATCTCTCAAACCCTTACACAAATCCGTGCAAGGTCACTTGAAACCACTCTAAATCATCTGTTCTGTCCCTGCTATACCACGAATCCTGCTGATAATTTCCTTTATCAATCACAAACTCAAGACCGCAAAATCCAAAACCCTAAGCTCGAAAGGGAAACTATTTGATTTTCTCTCAAAAGTCAAAGATCGAGCCTGAAACCACCCTTTGCCTGCTGAAATCCGCGAATCTAGCTGGCTATTTCCTATTTAATCATTCAAATTCAAAGCACCTAAATCTTGAAACCCTACACTCAAAAATGCAACATCAAATCTCTGATTTTCCTTCGTGTTCCGTCAAATCGGAGCATGCATGAGGTCATTTCAGAGTTCATCATGAGAATTCAATGTCCAAAGGTAAAACTCAGTGACCTCTGGACATTAAGGTTTTAATTATTGGTTCAAAGCTTCAACGTTCGGATCTCCTTGTGCTCGGGTAAATTCGACCCTGTTTTTCCCTCTATTTTCTTTTGATTTCACTCAATCTTGCTATCATCATCAATCTTTAGACACTTTCCACTCATGATTTTGAATTCTTTTGAAACTCTAAAGCCTTAATGGAACAATAAAAGGGCCTTTAATGTTCTCACCTAACAGAACCACCCAAGACTGAGAAGAATACACCAAGAACACTTAGAAATAGAAAAGATCGGTATAGTAGTGCTTAGAACTCCTTTGGCTAAGTCTAAGTTATCCTTCCCTATATCTATGACTGTTAACTCCAAGAGCAGTCCCTAAGTATCACTATGACATTCTCATATTCATATCTAGTTGTTGGTTGCATCTGTATGAGACATTCTTGTTAAGGTGAACTTTCATGAATACCAATAGCTGTGCTGAAAACATTCTGTCGATTAAGTCTCCTCTTCTTTATAAAATAAGTCATAATCATTTTTGTTATAGGTGACTAGTAATTGCTATTAATCTGAATTTAGTTGTCTCGGGTTTAGCTAAAGTCTTCAGTTACATGTTTAAGTCAAAACTTGTTTGATGTAGTACTTTCTTGTTTTTAATCCCTTTGATGCTACAGCTGACTTTGTAAAGCTTACATTCAGTTGTCAATAAGATATCTTCCATAAAGTAGGACCCAATCATTCTTGTTGTAGTCGAAATGATAATTTTAAGCTGAGTACGACTACGTCATGCTCAGATGCTAACTTTAGCCTATACACTTGAGTTAAACCTATTTAGTATAATTCTTCCCTTCCTGGCATTGCCGATTTGATTCTATAATAGGTAAAACTTACCCTGCCTTTGTAGTATCATTAAAGTATATGCGCATAGTTAATTTTAAATGTTGCGTGCTCCCCTGTATGGTTTCATGATTCCATGCTCTTGTTTTAAATTGTATTCAGTCCTCTCCTCATTGCCAATTTGAACTAAACCTGGTCTCTAAATCTTATGAGAAGTTCTTTGTTGATATTGTCTGAACATGATGGCTTGTTTAAGGTTAATAATGTTAGGAATATGATCATTTTGAATCCCTTAGGGATTCCATGTTCAAATCTATGAACCTATAGTCATATTGAGAGTTTTGATCATGTTTCTGATATCTCTGATAGCTTCTGTAAAATGTGTTATTTGTAACTGTATGCCTGAACCTTTATTAACACCTTTTAAAGTTCCAAGTAATGTCGCTAATTCATGTATGTGCTAGTAGCTAGCTTATCAACTCACAATTAGTTTTCCAGGCAAGAGTACCTGTATTTCTCGTGTTGCTGCATATATGAACTCTGAATGTGTTTTTCCCTAATGCTTAGACCTTTAACGGTGTGTTATGATGTTTTTGTTTCTCTCGTATGTGTGCTCAAACGTCTGACCTTCAGATTTACGTAATATGTAGATTGTTCATTTGGTGTTAGAAACTGTAGAATTATTTGTGTACCCTTATGTTATTCTATTAGAAGGGAAAGTATAGTCCTGTGGTAGGGATATTATGGTGGTCAATTTACATTGAAAGGGCCTCATTGGCACTTAAATCCATAGGGATAAATAAGTTAGTGGTTAGGGGTATTTGGAAGTGGAGTTTAACTCTAGGTTGGGCTGCTCTCCCCGGCACAAGCATTGCCCTAGGCCTTGAGTCCCTTGGGAACTTTGAAGCGTCGAGGGATTTAAAAGGGGGCATCGACCTTGAGAAGAATTGCATATATGAAGCATGTATCCACTTACTTTTTTTTTCTTTTGGACATGTACATCCATTTGGGCCTGTTGAGTTCCTAGGGAACTCAAGGCCAGTCTCAACTTTGTTGTATTTTTTCGGAGAGTCTAAAATCAGTTGTAGCGGCATCTCTCTACTGTTCCGCCTGCCTTTTTGAGGCCCAATTACCAGAGTCCAGTCCTCTTTCCCTCAATTCCTATCATTATTATCTATTACTTCGTTAATCTAGTTTACTGCTTCATTATCTTTTATCTACTGTCTTGTCGCTTTGTCACATCTTTGTTTTCATGTATATAACACTCATATATTAGAACACATACGTTATTTCATGCTTTAATGTCATATAAAACTTAGGCAAGCTTTAAAGAACATAGGACTAAAAGAATTAGTTAAGTAATTAATCCTTGTTTCGCTAATCGCAATTTGTTTATACCATTATTATGTTTTAGCTCACCTTCTTGTCTCAAGGATTTTGAAAGTCAAGCTCAACGAAAAAACAGCGGCCCATTTTCAAAAGGAATTCATATCCGAATCGTAAGGCTAGGAAATCGACTCTTTCAAAAGATCAAAGTGTTGCTGCCCAGCAAGAATTTCAAAAACCATTTCTCAAGTCAAATATTTAAGATTTCAAAATCTAAGGTATATTTTAGGTTAACTTTCTTACAACCACCTTTTAGAGTTACATGAACACTCATTCCCTAAATAATGTGTTTTTATAATTTAACATCTTTTCACAAGCTTTATAAAATATAGACCACTTACATACATATTTCAAAATTCTTTCAACCTATCTCTAGACTCCCTTATAAATTCGCATATTTTTAAAGGTCTCCGTTTCTTTTATTAATATCATGCTTCCCTTAGATATACGGTAAACCATACTCTTTAATAGTAATTAAGCATAGTATAAATAATTGATCTATTAAAATTAGTCTAAGTCCTATGGAGCTACCTCAGGTAGATTTTAAGGGGTGCCTAACACCTTCCCTTTAGAAGAACAAGAACCCATACCCATAATCTCAGCAGTTAGCAGACCAATAAAGAATATGACTTAGTAATTGAATAGGTACCCTAGTATACCTTTAAATATTAGGTGGCGACTCTTTTTTATCATCAACGGAGAAACCACAATTTGAATCTTGTTTTGACTAGTGCAAAATAGGGTGCAACACTCATGGCAAGAGAATCCGAGAAGCATCAGAAGATGAAGAAATCACTTTCGTGGAGGAAGATGTTGACGACCTTATTTTACCGCACAATGACGCTTTGGTTAATATCCTTAAACCTTTTAGGTTTTAAAATTAGACGTGTTTTGGTTGATCCAAGTAGTTCAGCCAATATCATCCAATCGAGGGTCTTGGAACAAGCAAAGTTAACCGGAAACATAGTTCTGGAAACAAAGCTTCTGGATGGTTTCAACCTAACATGCGTAACGACTCGAGTTGGAGATCTTACTGCATAGACATGCCAAACGGGTAATGAAAACCACTTTGTTCGAGGTGGTGGATGGTGATATGGCTACAACGTGATCCTTGGTAGACCGTGGAATTATGAAATGAAGCCCGTGCCATCAACTTACCATCAATTGCTAATGTTTCCTACATTGGATGGGTACAGTCACAGCAAGGCGCAGAGAACCAGACAACAGAAACAACAGAACCCGATTCTACTTCCTTTCCAATCCTATTGAAGACAATAGAGAGGTGATGTGGGCTCCCCTGCCAGTATATGTATGGTGAGTACATTCAGTGACTTGATGATTTCGAAATGGTTCTTGGCACGTTCGAGGATGAACGTTTGTTTAAGAGGAGGAGAATGTAACGATCCGGCCGGTCATTTTGAGAATTAGCATTTTGCTCGGTGGCTTAAGGTCTCGAGCAACTTTGTGGTCGAGTTCGGAATTCGGATGATTCGGGATTGATTGGGAAGAAGGATTCTTGCTTTAGAAGCTTAAGCGGTAAGTGTTGAAAAGAGTTGACTTTTGTCTAGACAACTCCACATGGTATTTTGATGGTGATTTTGGACATGGTGATTTTGGACATGGGCATGCATCCGCATTTGGATTTGGAGGTCCGTATGTTGATTAGATGCATTTTTGGCAAAAATTGGAAAGTTGAAGGTTTGGAAGATTGAGAGGTTTGACCGGGAGCTGACATTGTTGATATCAGGCTTGGATTGTGATTCCAAGAGTTGGATTAGCTCCGTTACATCATTTGGTATTTGCATGCAAAATATGATGTCATTCCGGATTGATTTGATATGTTTCGGCGCGAGTTGTAGAATTTGGAAGTTCATAGGTTCATTAAATTCAATTTGTGGTGCGATTCATCCTTTTGATGTTGTTTGATGTGTTTTGAGGCCTCGAGTCGGTCCGCATTATGTTATGGGACTTGGTAGTATTTTCAGACGGCGTTCCGGGGGGCCCCGGGTGCATTTCGGATGAGTTTCGGATCAATTGGATCATATTGGGTGAGGCTGGTTTGGGCAAAGTTCTGGTATGGTCGCACCTGCAGACCACTGGGTCCAGGTGCTATGGTCGCATGTGCGGAGATGAAGGCGCACAAGCGAGAGAGCTGGGAGCTGGAGTTTTCTGCATCTGCAATGTCATTCCCGCAGATGTAGCTTCGCAGGCGAGAGAGGGAACGCGTAGGTGCGGATGTGAGCTGGTTGCAAGTCGTCGCAGATGTGGAACTTTTGTCGCTGAAGCGACAGCACAGATGCGCTTCTTGGTTCGCAGAAGCGACATGCAAGTGCGGTGTCTAGGGCGTAGGTGCGGGCATCTGTGGATTTTTGCAATCTGTGCACCTGCGATGATTATTCCACAGGTGCGACTTCACATATGCGATTCTGAATCCGAAAACGCAGAGGTGCTGGGCAAAAAGGTTTAAATTCGAGGGTTTGATTTCATTACTCATTTTTGGACATAGGGAGCTCGGTCAGTGGCAATATTTCGTGAGTTTTTCAAGCAATTCATTAGGTTAAGTGTTCTTTACTCGAATTTTATTATATTTCATGAATCCATTATTATCTTCATCATTTAATTAGTGATTTAAGTTGGAAATTTGGGAAAAAATTATGAAAACTTCTTAGACTAAACTTTGGAGATTTGAAAGGCAATTTGAGGTCGGATCTGAGTAATTCTTGCATGGTTGGACTCATTATCGAATGGATATTCGGATTTTCTTATTCGGTTCCGAGGTGCAAGCATGGGGTTGACTTTTTTTAATTGACTTTTTATTTCTCTTTCAAGAGCGAAACTTTATTATTCAGTATTGTTTCCTATGATTTTTATGTATAATGTTAAGTTATTTTGGCTAGATTTGAGTCGTCCGAAGGTTGTTTCACACGAAGAAGGTCATTTAAGAGTATCGGTCTAGCTTCTTGGAGGTAAGTATCTTGCCTAACTTTGTGTGGGGGAAACTACCCCTAGGATTTGAGTCATTTGTGCTAGTTGTGTCATGTGAAGGCCGTGTACGCGTGGTGACAAGTACGTACTCGGGCTTATTAGTGGAAATTTGACCGTTTTAGGCTCTTAGGTTCTTATATTCCATTAAAAATGAAGTTCTCTTATTATGTTAAATCCTCCATTTACTAAATTCACCCTTATGTGTCTTATTTGGAGTTGATTGATTCATGTTCTACCTTTGCTGCCAATAAACTCTTATGTGCCTTAATTGTAGTTGTCACCTCTTTTATTGCCACGATGTCTTTTCCGTAATTGCTTAACCTTAATTGAAGTTATTGTTGTCTTTTTCATAATTGCTTAACCTTTTAACCTTAATTGAAGTTATTATTATCTCTTCCGTAATTGCTTAACCTTAACTGAAGTTTTGTCATCCCTTTCATTGTTGACTTATACTTATGTGGAATCATTGTTACACATTATCTCTCCCTTTGTTGCGCTATTCTTGTGGAAACCATTATTACGTGTGTGTCTTTCATTATGAGCTCGTTCTTCCATTTATTTGTGTTCTATAATTCTTGTGTTGATTTACTTGCCGTACTCTCGTGTTATTATTGTAGTAGTAGTTGTTGGTGTACTTAGTATTGTTGAGCCGAGGGCTATGCGTGTTTGTGGTATTGAAATTTTTTAGAGAAAAAGTTGTGGAATATGGTCACATGTGGTGAAAGATATTATATTGTGTTGTTATGTTTGTGGCACATGTGGTACTCTTGAGAGGATTGTTGGGGTGTTCGCGCATGAGTTGTCCGTCCTATTGTCATTATTAATATTTGCACATGCAGTGTGACAAGGCGGGCTATATATGTGGGCTTGCGTATGTGGCGACACAAGGTGGGAATATTCTTATGCGCGTACGACGTGACAAGGTGAGCATTTACTTTATTTTTGTGCACGTGGTGAGACAAGGTGGGCTATGTTGGGGAATTATTTGTGATGGCCTAGGAGCATTGTTAATGATGATAATTGTGTAGTGGGTGTGCCTACAATGTGTGAGTTGTACATTTTACGTTTTTTGGTGTTATTTCCTATGTGCCCTTCGTTGCCTCCACTCTTACTTGTTGACATGAGTTGTGATAGAACACTTGCACAAGCATACACATATGCAATCACCCATATCAGTTGAAGAAGATAAATCCTAATGTTATTGACCATCTACATGTATTCTCATTTACTTTCCTTCTGTGTGAGAGTTGTTATATTGGCACATGAGTTGTTCGTACGGATATGAGAAATTGTCACTCCCTTAGCATGTGAGTTGTCTGTGCATATATGAGGTATCAATAGTATTGGCACGTGAGTTGTCCGTGCAGCACGTGAGTCGTGTGTGCGGTTATAATCTATAATGTGGGCGTAAGATGCCATGTGATTAGGGTTCATGAACTGAGACCCGTGAATTGTGGCTATGAGATGAAGTACCTTGGGGAAATTTTCAAACAAATCTTGTGTGAAAGTGGTTGCTCTTATTGAGTTGTTACTTGTTTTCGTTACTTGGTTTCACCGGACTTAAATTGTATTCAGCTTGCTTCACGGTGTTATTACCTATTGTATCTCGTTGCTAATTGTTGCTTTTACCTTCCTATTACAAGAATCACTTTGTTATTGTTATCATGCTTAGTTTTATATTGATATTGTTCCCGGTTAGTTTGAAAATTTATACTTGTACAGGTTATTATGTCTAGTAGGTGTCTTGACTGTTACTCGTCACTACTCCACCGAGGTTAGTCTTGCTACTACTGAGTACCGTTGTGGTGTACTCATGCTATGATTTCTACATATTTTTATTATTTTTCGCAGGCCCCAGAGTCGCCTTCTGATCTTGTACTTGTACTGTTTATTTCTGTTCCAAAATAGTTGTACTTAGGGATTTTTCCTAGAAATCTCAGTAGAGCTTATGACTTATACTACCGGTTTTAGGATTTGTTGGTTTATATAGAAATTTATATTTCGTACTTCATAGTTGTTGGTTAAATTTTGCCATTTATTTCAGTAAGCATTAGGCTTACCTAGTCCTAAAGACTAGGTGCCATCACGACATCCAATAGAGAGAAATTAGAGTCGTGACAAGTTGGTATCAAAGCTCTAGGTTCATAGGTGCTACGAGTCGTAAGCGAGTTTAGTAGAATCTTGCGGATCAGTATACTTATCTTCAAGAGGCTGAAAAACTATTAGGAAAGTTTCACTTCCGTCATTCCTATCATGCGAGTTTATTTATCACAGAGTTTGAGCCTTTGTCATTCTATTTTCTCACAGATTTTTAGGACAAGAGCTGCAATTACTAATGACACTGCCCCCAGAGCTGGCGTTGCTAGGGTCCAGGGTAGAGGCAGAGGCAGAGGTCGAGGAGGAGCACGTGCTAAACCTAGAGCACCTGTCAGAGTAGCAGTTGAGGAGCCGTCAATAGCTCTAGTTGGGGGACAGGTATCGGAGGCTCCTGTTGCTTCCCCGGGACTTCAAGAGACTTTAGCATAGTTCCTGAGCATGTTTGATACATTAGCTTAAGAGGGATTAATTCCGGTTGCACCAGCTAGTTCACAGACCGGGGGAGGAGCTTAGACTCCTACCGCCTGTACTCCAGAGCATCGAGTCCATGTTGGTCAGGTTCCAGGTGTCATGCTGACATAGCCTGTTGTTCTAGTTTAGCCCGTGGTTAAGGCAGCAGCATCTGAGGAGGAACAACTTAGACTTGCAAGGTTCAAGAAGTATCACCCTCCTACTTTCAGTGGTTTGGCTTCAGAGGATGCACATGGCTTCCTGGAAGAGTACCACTGTATTCTTGGCACTATGGGTATTGTGGAGACGAGTGGATTTCTTTTACTACGTTCCAACTTAAGGGAGCGGCATATCAGTGGTGGCGAGCGTACAAGTTGGGTAGTCCGGCCGATGCATATTCACTTTCATGGACTTAGTTTACAAAGATGTTCTTGAGAGAGTTTGTTGCCAAGGCCCTTTGGGATGTATGACCCACGGAGTTTGAACAGTTGCGCCAGGGTACTATGTTAGTGTCAGAGTATGCCGTTAGATTTAGTGATCTGTCCAGACATGCACTCACTTTGGTTTCTACAGTTAGAGAGCGAGTTATCAGGTTCATTGAGAGGCTCATTCATGATATTTGGTTCAGCATGGCTCGGGAGTTGGAGTCGGATGTTCCATTTTAGCAAGTGGTAGAGATCGCTCGTCGATTAGAGGGAATGTAGGGTCAGAAGAGAGAGGACAGGGAGGCTAAGAGGCCTCGTAGACCGGGAGGATCTACTTGTCCCTATTGTGGAGGCAGGGCACGCCATGATAGAGGTTTTGTGGGTCAGCCAGTTCAGTTTGCACTTCAGGCTTCACGCGGTGTTTCAGATACCCATGGGTCTCAAAATACCCGTACCAGACAGCTTCCACAGCCACGTCAGCGGAGAGGTTGCTTTGAATGTGGAGATACCAGCCACATGGTGAGAGATTGTCCCAGACTCCGGGCAGATATGTCATAAGGGGATATTCAGGCTATGAGTTTCGCTCCAGTTGCTACTATCCCTGCCCCGCCAGTTAGGCGTGTAGGTCAGGCGGGTAAAGGGCGCCCAAGAGGGGGAGGCCCGGCCCGTTTATATGATTTCCACGGTAAGGCTGAGGCCTCCGCTACACCAGATGGTGTTGTTACAGGTATGGTTTTGAATTTTTATGAAGAAGCATCATTTTTATTTTGATTTAGTTCTGCTTATCTGAGTGAGTCCTCCTATCTTGCTTCATATATGGGTGAGTTTTGTGATTTTGTATGCTGCTTATGTGTTTTCCCCTGTTGGGAGATTCTGTAGTGATAGCCTGTGTCTATCATTTTGTTTTTCATTATTGAGAGCTATGAGACTAGAAGTGACTTTCAGTTACCCATTATTGGGTTTTGATGTGATTTCTGGATTGGTTTGGTTATGATTTGTGATCTAGATGTTCCACCGGTATGTGGAGGTCGTTACTTGTGATTCTGTATTGCAGAATGGAATTAGTGGAAGGTTTCGGTTGGTATGATGTATATTCTACTTGTGATTCAGAGCTGAGGATGGGATCCTCGCATTTTCATGCGGTTTGATATGTTTGAACAGGGGTACGTGTCGCATTCGGGTTATAATAGGATGAGATCCTTGTGGCTAGTTCATATGTTTTGATTCTCTCTTGTGGAATAGATTCGTAGTATGATGCTGATAAGGAGTGGTGCCTGTCGGGCTTGCTTGATAGTTCTCTCATGTGTTTCTCTCTTTGCATATTTAGTCATGTTCGCGTTGTGCTTACCGTGTTTTAGCTTACGAGGTGTGTGCCCAGGTGGCGTTTGAAGTGACTTGTTGATTTCAGTGGATGGTCATGGAATCTTTATGTTTCTTGCAGCATTGCCAGTGCTGTGAAGGTTTGGAACAGGATTCTAGCTGGTATGAGGTTAACTGCTGATGCTGGATTTGATTATGGAAGCTATGGTGGTTAGAGATGTTGTTATGGGCATGTGTGTGATGTTACGTTGTGTGGGTGTACCTTATGGGTGTATGCATGAGCTTTTGCAGCTGGTTGAGGCCAATACCATGTGTTAATGTGGGAATTGGGTCTTTTGGAAATGATCGGATAGTGAGAAATTTGGTTCTAAGTTTATCAGTGCGAGTGGAAGGAATAATTTTCAGTTGGGATGGTGTCGTCGGGCCTATGTGGATTGGGGTGATATGAGATCACCCCCCAAGTATATGTATGGTGAGTATATTCAGTGATTTGATGATTTCGGAATAGTTCTTGGCATGTTCGAGCACAAACATTTGTCTAAGAGGGGGAGAATGTAACGACCTGACCGGTCATTTTTGAGAATTAGCATTATGCTGTGTGGCTTAAGGTCTCGAAAAGCTTCGTATTATGTATTATGACCTGCTTGTGTTAACGAGTTCGGATTTCAGATGATTCGGGATTAAGTTGGAAAAAGGATTCTTGCTTTAGAAGCTTAAGCGGTAAGAGTTGACCGCAATTGACTTTTGTGTAGACGACTCCGGAATGGTGTTTTGATGATTTCAATAGCTTCGTATGGTGATTTTGGACATAGGCATGTGTCCGTATTTGGATTTGGAGGACCGCAGGTTGATTTGATGCATTTTTGGCGAAAATTGGAAAGTTGATGTTTGGAAGGTTGAGAGGTTCGACCAGGAGTTGACTTTGTTTATATCGACTGCGATGTCGAGAGTTATATTAGCTCCGTTATATCATTTGGGACTTGCATGCAAAATTTTACGTCATTCCAGGTTGATTTGATATGTTTCGGCGCGAGTTGTAGAATTTAGAAGTTCATAGGTTCATTAAGTTCGATTTGTGGTGAGATTCATCATTTTGATGTTGTTTGATGTGATTTGAGGCCTCGAGTCTGTCCGCTATATGTTATAGGACTTGGTGGTATGTACGGACGGGGTTTGGAGGGGGGGGCCAGGTGCGTGTTGGACGAGTTTCGGATCAATTGGATCATAGTGGGTGACGCTGGTTTGGGCAGAGTTCTAGTGTGGTCGCACATGCGGACCACTGAGAGCAGGTGCGATGGTCGCAGGTGAGGAGATGAAGGCGTAGAAGCGAGAGAGCTGGGATCTAAAGTTTTGTGCATCTAGGATGTCATTCTCGCAGATGCGGCTTCGCAGGCGCTAGAGCGAAGGCGCAAGTGCGGATGTGAGCTGGTTGCAAGTCATCACAGGTGCAGAGCATTTTCGCAGAAGTGACTGCCGCAGTGCGCTTCTTGGTTCGCAGAAGCGACACTGCAAGTGCGGTGTCTTTGGCGCAGGTGCGGCCATCTTAGATTTTTTCTATTTGGGCACCTGCAATGAATATTCCGCAAATGCGACTTCGCATATGCGATTCTGAATCCACAAAAGCGAAAGTGCTAGGCAGAAAGGTTTTAATTTTAGGGTTTGATTTCATTACTCATTTTTGGACCTAGGGAGCTCGGTTAGTGGCGATATTTCGTGGGTTTTTCAAGCAATTCATTGGGTTAAGTGTTCTTTACCCGGATCTTATTATATTTTATGAATCCATTATTATTTTCATCATTTAATTAGTGATTTAAGTTGGAAATCAGGGGGAAATTGTGAAAACTTCTTAGACTAAACTTCAGAGATTTGAAAGGTGATTTGAGGTCCGATTTGAGTAATTCTTGTATGGTTGGACTCATTATCGAATGGATATTCGAATTTTTGTATTTTTGGTTGAGTTACGAGGCGCGGGCCCGGGGTTTGCTTTTTGAGTTGACTTTTTATTTCTCTTTCAAGATCGAAACTTTATTATCCAGAATTGTTTCCTGTGATTTTTATTTATGATATTAAGTTATTTTTGCTAGATTTGAGCCGTCCGGAGGTTTGTTCCACACGAGAAGGTCATTTTAGAGTATCTTTCTAGCTTCTTGGAGGAAAGTATCTTGTCTAACTTTGTGTGGGGAAAACTACCCCATAGTATTTGAGTCATTTGTGCTAGTTGTGTCATGTGAAGGTCGTGTACACAAAGTGACGAGTACGTAATCGGGCTTTTGTGGAAATTTGAACGTTTTAGGCTCTTAGGTTCTTATGTCCATTAAAAAATGAAGTTGTCTTATCATGTTAAATCCTCCATTTACTAAATTCACCCTTACGTTTCTTATTTGGAATTGATTGATTCATGTTCTACCCTTGCTGCCAATAAACTCTTATGTGCCTTAATTGTAGTTGTCGCCTCTTTTTCCGTAATTGCTTAACCTTAATTGAAGTTATTGTTGTCTTTTCCGTAATTGCTTAACCTTAATTGAAGTTATTATTATCTCTTCTGTAATTACTTAACCTTAACTGAACTTATACTTATGTTGAATCATTGTTATACATTATCTCTCCCGTTGTTGAGCTATTCTTGAGGAAACCATTATTACCTGTGTGTCCTTCACTATGAGCTCGTTCTTCCGTTTATTTGTGTTCTTTAGTTCTTGTGTTGATTTATTTACTGTACTCTCGTGTTATTGTTGTTGTTGTTTTTGTACCCAGTTTTATTTAGCCGAGGGCTATGCGTGATTATGGTATTGAAATTATTTCGAGGAGAAGTTGTGGCATATGGGCACATGTGGTGAAAGACATTATATTGTGTCGTTATATTTGTGGCACACGTGGTATTGTTGAGAGAATTGTTGGGGTGTTCGCACATGAGTTGTCCGTGCTATTTTTATTATTGATATTTGCATATGAGGCGTGACAAGTTGGGCTATATATGTGGGTTTGCGCATGTGGCGAGACAAAGTGTGAATATTCTTATGCGCGTGTGGCGAGACAAGGTGGTCATTTACTTTATTGTTGCACACGTGGCGAGACAAGGTGGGCTATGTTGGGGAATGATTTGTGATGACTTGTGATGGCCTGGAGGCATTGTTATTGATGATAATTTTGCATTGGTGTGCCTACCTTATGTGATTTGTTCATTTTAGGTCTTGTGGTGTTGTTTCCTACGTGCCCTTCGTTGCCTCCACTCTTACTTGTTGACTTGAGTTGTGATAGAACACTTGCACAAGCATACACGTACTTAATCACCCATATCGGTTTAAGACGATAAATCATAATGCTATTGAACATCTACATGTACTCTCGTTTACTAGCCTTCTGTGTGAGAGTTGTTATATTGGCACATGAGTTGTCCATGCGGATATGATAAATTGTCACTCCCTTAGCATGTGAGTTGTCCGTGCGTATATGAGGTATCAATGGTATTGGTACGTGAGTTGTCCGTGTAGCACGTGATTCGTCCGTGTGGTTATAAACTATAATGTGGGTACAAGAAGCCAAATGATTAGGGTTCATGAACTGGGACCCGTGAATTGTGACTGAGATGAAGTACCTTGGGGAAAATTTTAAACAGATCTTGTGTGAACGTGGTTGCTCTTATTCAGTTGTTACTTGTTTTTCTTACTTGGTTTCACCGAACTTAAACTGCATTCCGCTTACTCCACGACATTATTACATGTTGTGTCTCATATCTATTTGTTGCTTTTAGCTTATTATTACAAGCATCGCTTTGTTATTGTTATCATGCTTAGCTTTGTATTGATATTGTTCCCTATTAGTTTCACATTTATACTTGTACATGTTATTATGTCTAGTAGGTGTCTTGACTGTTCCTCGTCACCTTTCCACCGAAGTTCGTCTTGATACTTATTGGGTACCGCTGTGGTGTACTCGTGCTACGCTTTCTGCACACTTTTTTGTGCAGATCCAACTACTTCGGAGTTGGTTGATTCTAGTTAGCTGATTCAGCTTTGCTGTGGAGACTCAAGGTATACCAGTCGTCGCGTTCGCAGGCCCTGGAGTCACCTTCTGATCTTGTACTTGTACTGTTTATTTCTATTCCGAAACAGTTGTACTTAGGGATTTTTCCTAGAAAACTCATTAGAGCTTATGACTTGTACTACTAGTTTTGGGATTTATTGGTTTGTATAGAAATTTCTATTTCGTATTTAATGGTTATTGGTTAAATTTTGCCATTTATTTCAGCAAGCATTAGGCTTACCTAGTTCTAAAGACTAGGTGCCATCACGACATCCTACGAAGAGAAATTGGGGTCATGACAAGAGGAGGAGACAACGAATTTTTATCGGGTGCTTAGATCCTTCCAGGTACCGGAAGAAACGAATGCAACAAAGTCAACCGCTGAGGAACTTGAACAACTTTCTTTGTTCACAGAATTCCCAGATAAAAACGTTTACTTGGGAACGGGGTTGAGCCCCGAACTCAGGCTTAAAAATTTTTAAAAGCTAACTTTGATTGTTTTGCATGGTCTCATTTAGATATGACAGATATTCCACGGGAAGTGATTGTCCACAAGCTAAGTTTTTTCCTTGGTAAAGCAGAAGCAGCAGCGGGTAGCCGAGATCAGAAATAGGATTGTAAAAGAAGAGGTAACGAGGTTGTTGAACATAGGTTCTATACGTGAAGTAAGTTATCCTGATTGGTTCGCTAACTTAGTAGTTGTACCTAAAAAGAATAATAAGTTTAGAATGTGTATAGACTATAGAGATCTAAATAAAGCTTGTCCTAAGGATTCTTTTCCATTGCCAAACATCGACCAAATGATCGATGCTACGGCTGGGCAAGAGTTGCTGAGTTTCTTGATGCATATTCTGAGTACAATCAAATTAAAATGCACCCAGGGGGATCAAGAAAAAACCTCATTTATGACAAACTTTGGCGCATATCGCTATGATGTGATGCCTTTTGGGCTTAAAAACACTGGGGCCACTTATTAGAGGCTCGTTAATAAGATGTTCGCATGTCAAATTGGAAAAACTATGAAAGTATACATTGACGACATGTTGGTTAAGTCTTCTTAGTGGAGGGAATCATTTGATTCATTTTCAAGAAACATTTGACATCTTCAGAAAACACAACATAAAGCTTAATCAAGAGAAGTGCGCTTTTGGAGTTGGGTCCGGGAAATTCCTTGGCTTCTTGGTTTCTCAAGGGGAATTGAAGTAAATTCCTACAAGATTAAGGCCATAGGAGATATACCTAACTAACTGAAAAGTGTAAAGGTGGTACAACGGCTAACCGGCAAGTTAGCGGCCCTTAGAAGATTCATATCAAGGTCATCGGAGAAATGTAACTGTTTTTTATTTGTTAAAGAAGAAAAACGATGGTCGTGGTCTCTGGAATTCCACAAAGCGTTGAAAGAATTGAAGAGGTATCTGTCTAGCCCTCCTTTGATGTCAAAATCGAAGGAGGGAGAGCAATTGTTAATCTATTTAGTGGTATCGGAGGTTGCAGTAAGTGCAATTCTGGTTCGGGAGGAAGAAGGTACGCAATTCCCTATATATTATATTATTAAGATAGTTTCAGGTGCGAAAACACGATGCCCGCACCTCGAAAAGTTGGCTCTAGCTCTCGTAGTTGCCTCCTGAAAACTTAGACCCTACTTCAATGCCACCCTATAGCCTTTGTGACAACCTTTCCCCTGAGGAACGTCCTTCATAACCTGAGTTATCGGGTCAATTGGCTAAATGGGAAGTTGAAATTAGTAAATTTGATATAGATTGTTGACCTCAAACTACTATCAAGTCACAAGTTTCGGCCGACTTTGTGGCTGAATTTAGTTTTGGAATGATACCTTTAGCTGCTAAAGAAGCAGTTCTAGTATCGGGAACTGTCTCCGATGTATGGACCTTATTTACAGATAAAGCCTCCAATGTAAAAGATTTCAGTCTTGGGATATTACTAATCACTCCTTCGGGGGAAAACCTAAGACAGGCTATTAGAACTGTTCCATTGACTAACAATGAAGCCCAGTATGAAGCTTTGGTTATAGGACTTGAATTAGGTTGGAGACTACGCTCCAAGATGATTAAAGTAAAATACGACTCTCAGTTGGTAGTAAATTAGATATATGGAATCTTCGATACCAAAGAAGAGCGCATGCCAGTACTTGAATAAAGTTCAAGTTTTACTTTCCTGGTTTAGGCAGATGCGTTGGCCAATTTAGGTTCGTCCACAAATATGAAAGGAGCTGGTTCCGATGCGGTTGTTCAGTTGATGCATTTAGTCCTAGATGTGGATGGATATTGCGAAGTTAACTCAACTAACTTAATCTAGGATTGGAGAAACGAGTTTATAGAATATTTAAGGTACAAAAAGTTGTATGAGGATTCTAAAACCTATCGCGCATTAAGAAAAAAAGCTGCTTGGTATTGTCTCATTGATGTACAATTGTATCAAAGGTCTTTCCAAGGATCATTGGCTTGATGTTTAGGAACATCAGAGACTGTTTATGTAATAAGAGAAGTTCACGAAAGGGTTTGTGGAAATCACTCCGGTGTAGACTCGTTGATGCTCAAATTGATAAGGGTCAATTACTATTGGCCCTAGATGGAACAAGATGCAAAGGCATTTGTACAAATATGTGATAAGTAACAACGTCATGCTCAATTAGTGCATCAACCGGCAGAGCTTTTGCATTTGGTGGTGTCACCATGGCCATTCATGAAATGGAGGATGGATATAATCGATCCTTTACCTCAAGGGTCCAAGCATGTAAAATTTCTTTTAGTTTTAACTGATTATTTTACTAAGTGGGTTGAAGCAGGTGCTTTCAAGAAGATTGGAGAGCGAGAAGTGATTGATTTCATTTGGGATCATATCATTTACCGGTTTGGGATCATATTTACGTAACCGAATATAAGAATTTTGCTCATGTAAATGTACTTTTAAAAGTAGAAGGAATAAATTAAATTTTTTTTGTTTTTATCTTATTTCTTGTCCAAATGATGTCTTTTTCATATGAATGTTACTTAAACTTCAAGTGTTAGTGCCAGAATGAACAAGAAACGTCCTCTTCAAGAGTATTGTAAACATAAGGGCCCTCTCTTATGAAACCTTCATAATTAAAGAGTAAAAACTGGAAGTATGAATGCCTGATATTGTTTATCGGATGTTAAAATTCCAGAACTTTATCAATGGAAAAATAAAAAGATGTCTTTTGCGCAGAAATTAAGTAAAAGATGTCTTTTATTTCAAAAATACCGAAATCAATAGAGTTTTGGCATAATTATAAAAGGAAAAAGAAATATATACATTAATTTGTTTTATCAGCAGAGTCCAAAGGATCAGAAGTCTCTGCTGCATCTTTTGAAGGCGAAGGCTGCTCAGCTTCTGGTTCAGCGCCTTCATTCTTATCTTTTTCTTCTTCATCGTCAACCTTCTCTTCAGTTTTTGAGGACCCAAGGCAAGTGTTCGAGGAGCTTGAAGCAGTGGGTCGGGCAGGATTGTTCTTAGAGGCGGTTGTCTCCAAGTCAAGGGCTTCAGCAATGCAATCATCTATATTCAAAATGCCTTCTTTGGCATCCTCCAAAGTTTTCCTCCTCATATGATAAACTGCACGAGTTTTCTCAAGCAGGAAAAAGTCCTCTTGATCTCAGAGTTTGGTTTGGAGCTTTTGGATTTTGGACTGCAGTCGATCATTTTCAACCCTCAAAATATCGTAGGTTCAACAAAGATCAGTATTTATCCTTGCATGTTCACTGTTTTTCTCTATGACCCTTTTGAGCCTTTCCTCCATTCTTGTCCTCTTCTCCCTAGCCACAAAAGCTTCCTTGATTTTAGAACACAAGTTTGCTTCTAGATTGTTGATTTGTTCCATGAAAGTAGACTCGGGTTCGGCTGCCGAAGTCACAGCATCTTGCAGCTTAGCCCACTTGGTCTCTAGCTCAACAAGCTCAACATGCAACTGAGTGGCCTCTTGGTTGTGAGCCATTTTCTCCTGCTTAGTTTGCTACAACCGAACTTCGAGTTCGGCCATCTGAGAAAGCCTTGCCTCTAAACCCAGGAGACGCTCAACGAGTTGGTCCCGTTCAGCAGTAAATTGATCCCGCTCGACTGCAAGTGTCTCTTTGGTTAGGATCATCTTTTGTAAGCCCTCGGACGCGAAGAGGTTAACCTGTAAAATCAAAGATTAAAGTTAGTGAAGATAATGGTTACAAGTGAAAAGGAGAGAGAGAAGGAGAAGGAGAAGATGATACCTAAATAGTAAAGTGCATGTTGTTATTGATCAAACATTCCGCAGAAAGAGCATCCATCTTTCTCCGGTCCTTGTTCGAAGCCAAAGGCTTAAAGTAGTTGGAAACTTCCACAAGCTTGGAAAGCAAATGGCACTCATTTGAAACTGAAAAGATGATATTGTGTTTACCATTAGGGTTTCAGATGGGTGCCATGAAAGCATTTTCTATGTTCCCTTGATTGGGTGACCGGAGGGAATGTATATCTTCCACTTGTTCAATTAGGGCCAGTGGCGAGGCAGGAGCTGGTGTTGAAGTAGAAGTGGGAGGAACATTAGAAGTGGAACCTCCTCTATCCGGAGGCTACAGCTGGAGCACAGATGCGAGAGACAATATTCAACCATGTCTAACTCTGTAAAGAGTCCTTGAAGGTCATCCGGTTGAGCTGGGTCCTTTTTCTTCTTCTTTGAAGAGAAACCACTTCATCATCGTCCTCAGTTTCTTCTTTGTCAAGGACCACCGTGACCGGTCCTGTCGGGGTTTCTTTTGTGATGGGAGACTTCTCTTGAGCCTCAGCCTTGGAGGCACGTCTTTTTTTTTGTTTTTGGTTTTTCCCTTTTAGGTTGGGGACTCAAGGAATATGTGCCTTCACCTGAAGAAAGAGCGGCATCATGAGCCCTCTTCCGGTCAAGGGCTTCTTGAATCTGTTACTGATCCACCTTCGGGTCAGGAGAAACTTTGATGGTGGGACAGACAGAAGATTCCTTCGGAAGGCCTACATGTTATGAAAATAAGTCAAAAAATTTTATACTGCATAAAGCTGAAGATTTAAAAAGGAAAGGAAAAGTTCTACTCACCATAATTCTTGGCCTTCCAGTTAAACCTATTTGATATTTCCTTCTACTTCCGCGAGTCCGACGTGGAAATATCTAAAAAAAAATTGCATCCATTGGATTAGGTTCTCAACCAGTGGAGGAACCCAACAGGTGACTAAAATAGGAAAAAGAAAAGTTAGTAAAAGGGAGGAATTTCCTTTAACACAGTGAAAGAGGGATATTCGAAAAACTTATGAGTGTAGTTCCAGGATTCCGCGATAGGAGATTCTGACGCTGGTAGAATGTCCCCGGGAGCAACGACATCAAACTTGTCTATCCAACCACGGTCACTGTTATAATCAACACTGGTGACGATGGCATAATGACCATATTTTCTGAGTTTGATCATGCCTCCACGAAAAATCTTAGGGGCGTAGAAGTTGATCATGTGAGCTAAGGTAAGGGTTTGACCGGACAGGAAACACAAAAACTGAAGACAAGACACCGTGCGCCATATTGGGGATCCTACTTGAGCTAAGTAGACTCGGTAGTTCCAGCAAAACTCCAAATTCATGGGATTAATTTCTTATCCAAGCCTTAAAGTGAAAGGGTATGTGTAAATATATATGTACCCAGATTTACTTAAAGTGATCCTTTATACTTTATTAGGGGCTAAAAACTCAATATTGTTCCAGCCACAACCTTCTTTCACAATGAGGATACTAGCAGGGCGAATGGAAGAAGGATATTTGCCAACAACTATGTTTCTGTCATTTTCAAGATTTAGAGAGTTCCATTTCAATATGGAGATCCGTCTCACAATTTAGTTGAGAAGGGATGATTGTGCTAGTAGAAGGAGGAACGACATAAGATTCTTTAATGTGATGACTTGATAGGTCATCTAGAGTTTTAAACTTTAATTCTGTGTTTTAAAACCATAAATATCTCATTTTATCCTTCCTTGATTTGTGTGCACAGTCTGGGTGTTTTTCTGTTAAAAATTGATAAAATATGAAATTTTGCCTTAAAAATCTATTTGAGTTGACTTCGGTTAACATTTTTAGCAAACGAATCTGGATCCGTGTTTTGATGGTTTCGGTGGGTCCGTATCGTGATTTGGGACCTGGGCATATGCCCGGAATCGAATTCGGAGGTCCCTAGATCGAGTTATCACTTTTTGTCGAAATTTTAAAGTTTAACGGCTTAATGAATCTAAAAGTTTGACTAATGTTTGACTTTGTTGATACCGGGGTCGTATTTGGTTTCGGAACTCGATATAGGTCCATTACTGTATTTGTTAAAATAGAAGTTCATAAGTTTTCTTGAAAATTTTATTTGATTTGGTGTCCGATTCATAGTTCTAGGTGTTATTTTGACGATTTGATCATGCGAGCAAGTTCGCATGATGTTTTTGGACTTGTGTGCATGTTTGGTTTGGAGCCCCGAGGGCTCGAGTGAGTTTCAGTTAGGCTACGGTGTGGATTAGACTTAGAATTCATAGCTGTTTTTGGTGTTTGCTGCAGATCTCGCAATGGCTCGCATTTGCGAGCCTCGCATTTGCGAAGAAACCATAGCATTTGCGAGCCTGGAGATGGCTGGGGGTCCTCGCATTTGCAAAGTAAAAGTTCGCAATTGCGAACTTGCCATTTTCGCTTTTGCGAAGGCAGAGTCACATTTGTAACTCAGCACCTTTTGTGATGATCTTGCGAAGAAAGGTCCGCATTTGCAAGGGTATCAGGGTTCGCATTTGCGACCATTTTATCGCAAATACGATTACTGGGATTCTGAGAGTTCATAATTGCGACCTCTTTCTCGCAATTGTGGTATTCGCAATTCTGAACAAGTTATCGCAATTGCGACATCTGCAACTGGGTAAAAGTTGAGTTAGACGGGGCTTCTTTCATTCTTTCAAAATTTCAAACGTAGAGAACCCTAGAGGCGATTTCTCAAGAGTCATTCTTCCCCAATTCATTGGTCAGTGATTTTAACCTATTTTCTTTCAATCTTCCATTACTTTTCACAAGATGTCAACCTAAAATCTAGGATTTTCTTGATGGAAATTGAGGGTTTGGGAAGAATGAGGAATTTTGTAAAATTGGAATTTAGACCTCAAATTGAGGTTGGATTTCAAAAGAAAATACATAATCGAGCTTGGGGGTGAATGGGTAATAGGGTTTGGTCCGAAATTCGGGTTTGGACGAAGCGGGTCCAAGAGTTGGCTTTTGTTGACTTTTTCAATAATGACCTAAATTGAACCTTTTCATTCGTGGGTTGTTCCTAAGGCTTATATTGAATCGTTTGGTTGATAATTTGCTAGATTTGGTTATTCAGAGGCTTGTTTAAAAGGCAAAGCCATGGTTGAGCTTTGAGTTGATCTTTGGAGCGAGGTAAGTGTCGTGGTTAACCTTGACTTGAGGTATTAGGACTTGTTTGTTATGTGCTACTTGTTCAAATGTTGGGGTATAATGCATATGTGAGGTGACGAGTACTTATGCGTTGTTGTGTTAGGTTAAAGCATGCGGGTAGGACTTGTTCCTTGTAATTTATTTCTTTCTTTTATCATAATATCCATGCTTAGACTAGTTAATTACTAAATTGATTGTTCTTTCCACACGTATGGGCTATCTGTGATAATTGAGCATTGTTTCTGAAGTAGAGATTGGTATGGTGGAATCATTGTTGACATAAGACTTGATCTTGCTTATTCTATCTCCCTGTTGTTATATGTGCATTGTTACATGGTAAGGGAGAGCGTTAATGCACGAAGGGTGTTCTATGCCATATTTGAGAGTTAATGCACAAAGGGTGATGTTGTGCCGTATCTATTGTTTCATGATGAAAGTGAGAGTGAAAGCACGAAGGGTGATGCTATGACGTATTTATCATTTTATGGTGAGATTGAGAGTAAAAGCACGAAGGGTAGTGTTGTGCAGTTTTATTCATTATGTTTGTTCATTTTGTTGGTTGAAGGTTTATTGACTGTTCTTATTATCATTCCCTGTTGTAGTTACCATATCTTGTACCCCTTTTGCATGTCCCCTCCCAATAGAACTTGTTAATTCTTTATTTGTTGTTATGTTATACTAATATTTCTGTCCGTACAGGTTTATTTACGTGGGTGTTTTGTCATAGACTCATCACTACCTCGTCGAGGTTAGGCTCGATACTTACGGAGTACATTGGGTCGGTTGTACTCATACTACACTCTGCATTTCTTGTGCAGATTTTGGTACTGGTCCTAGCTGTCCGTGAGGCGTATCAACTCGGATTGGCATTCGGAGACTTGAGGTAGATTTGCTGGCGTCTGCAGACCTTGAAGTCTCCTTCTATTTCCGCTATTTAATGTTCTTTTCATTCAAGATAGTTGTATTTATTTCAAACCCTATTTGTAGAGACTCTAGAAGCTCGTGAACTTGTGACTCCAGATCCAGATTGTACTTAGATATTATTGGTTTTTATGTCATTTCGTACCCCATTTTAGTTTCATTTTGGTTTAATTGGTTTTACTTATTTGACTTAATTAAAATTAGTTTAAAGATTCTCTAACGTTGGCTTGCCTAGCAAATGAAATATTAGGTGCCATCACAGTCCCGGAGGTAAAAATTTCGGGTCGTGACATTTAGACTTGTTTTCTTAGATAGTCCACCACCGATGTAAGTGCCTGTGTAACCGGGGGAAGAGATAGCAGAAGACATGTTGATGAAAAGTATGGGTATGAAAGTTTTATTGAGAAAGAAAGAGTTGCAGAAAAGCTTTAAGAGAATTCGACAAAGGAAGGTTTGTAAAGTGAAAGGTAAAAGTGATGAGAAGGGGAGAAGTTTATTAGCGTAGAATGCAAGGCCATCATTACCTAGGTAACTGGCGAAAGTATTTGTCGAACCACGAAATAACATGTGTTCAGCTCATTAAATGCAAGGAACGTGCGTCCTTTCAAGTATTATAAACCGTTCAGGAACTTTCGCGTCAAGAAAAGAAGTTTTATCTACTTCTCGGTAACATCAAGTTTAGTCACCGGAAAGTAGTGGGACTATCTGTATGAGGTAAAATTGATGAATGAAAGGTGGATATTCATCGAGTTGACCTGTGGCAATAAAGACAGGTAGGATATGAGTCAGCAAATAGCTGGCACCAGTTACGAGCATGTGATCGATATTGTGTGAGTTCCAAAGACATTGGAATTGGAGATGAAAGTTTGAAAGTAAGGTATCGGTTGAAGAAGGCAGCATTCAAGGAGCTGTAGTTACAAAGTATCTTTGCATTTATGCTCCGCGCTATGCAGCTATCAAGAGAGGTATTTATTCATATTAAAGAAGAGCTTGATTTGGGATCTTATCTCCCTGATTTTAGCTATAAATAAAGGAACTTGTATTCATTGTAGGCACGAAATACTTATATGAAAAAAAGGCTAAACTTATTATTGCTTTCTATTAAAAGAAATTGCTCTATATTCTGCAATTATTCTTGCTTCCAAGAAGTTCATTTCACAATCAGACTTGTATTTCCTTCAAGTATTCTTAATTAATTTATTTCTGTTCCTTTTTACTTTATATTCTTGGATCAAATTAATTCACGTGTCTACAAACCACGTTACAAATTCAACTGTACCATTTTATTGGTAAACATTCTTCTTCTAGGTTTGGCTCAATTTGACGTTTTGCGTCATTCTCCTACACTACCATTGTTGGGGGTTTAGGAATTGGCATATAACTGGTTGGTTAATTTCATACTATTGTTGAATTAAAAGTAAGGAACAATATTGTGTTGCATTGAACACCAAGACCTTTGTTATCTTTAAGAACAGCATGGTAAAACATAAGTTATTTCTTGTCGAGACTAAGTTTTTATTTTTATTTTATAATCTTTTCATGATTAGTAAGTGTAATATGCAAAGCCAAGTGTAAATTTTGTGAAGATTTTTTTTTTTTTGTATGAATATTAATATTTAGATGTGTTACACCAGAATATATCCAAACGCAAGTGTTTTTTTTTTTTTGGTTAAAATTGAAATGTTTATTGATTACAGCAAAAATAAGAAGAAAACAAATCATGTTCTAAGATCGTAAGTGCTGGTGATCGCTTTGGGATGTGGTTAGTGGCACACAAAGTATGAAGAAAGTACAATAGTATTTTTATTAAAAAGAAATCCACATGACGTTTCTGTTTAGAACTTAATTGAGAATAGCAAGATATAAGGTATTTTTTATAGTTATATTACTATTAATTAAAAGTATGTGAAAAACATATCGTAGTTAACTATAAGTAAATACCAAGCATTATAGTTAGATAAAGTGACGTGTCATTTTTTATTAGTCGGGTGTAAACATCCGGTGCGGATAAATTTACCATAATTTTATAGGTGTCACTTGTGAGTCGGGATCCCCTCCAATGATGTTTGATTCACTATTGTTCAATAGGGTGCCGATTTTCTGACACGTGTGGTACGAATTGATCAATGAACATGATTTTCGTAATTAAAAATTAGTTTAACCATGGTTCTATTTCTCTTTTGGAAGGTATATATGGGTGAGATGAAAAATGACATCCTATAGGAATTCGTTTTGCGGGTATGCATGAGATTGAATTAAAATGGCTTTGAACATCACTAAATTCAATCCTAACATCCCAGAAAGAAAACATCTCTTGGTGATTTCACCTCCTCTTTACTGATATTAAAATGGACTTGAACAGATCCATAAAAGAACAATGATTCATTGGCATGAAGCAAAAGAAAGAAAATATGTTTGATAATCTTGACCACGTGGACGTAGATCAACAAGAGAGAAGAGAAATCAAACCATGGTTAAACTAACTTTTTAATCAAAGAGATTTTGTCCATTAATTAGTATATAGGACACGTGTCACAAATCAACACCATATTGAAGAATATTGGACCAAACATCACTGGAAGGGACCAACCCGTCATTTGTAAGATAAATCAATTCATCCGAAATGATCAGGTGAATTGGAAAGGCAACTAATCTTAATAAATCTATCATAGAGTTTCATTATACCGAAAGACTAAAAAACATAAACATAGAAACATTGGATTTTTAGTTTAGATCATGATTAGTTCCTTAAGACAAAACGTAACGTGCTCCTCCTTAGTGTCATGAAGAGATGCCCGTATTGCAAAGTCGACGTGCCCCAAAAATGAAAGAATTTCGACTGCTGGTAAATTTGGGAATAAATTAAAAACAAAGTGAATTTCTGATGACTACATAAAAATTAATTATGCGGTGGAGGTTGAGAACTATAACGAAATAGATATCGTACTTAGACAATTTTCTGCTATCTTTGATGAATAAGCTTATTGCTTATGACATGCCATGTTCAATGGAAGTGGAGGATCTGAATATGAACCATTGACAATTTTTTCAAACACCCATCTATTAGCAGCCTCTGTGTAATGCACACCATCCCAATTGATTCTTACTGATGGATCTTTGCATGATTTTCCCAACATTATTTCTTTGCCTTTAACCTTGATCTTGCTTCCACATCCATGTTTCATGTTATAATTGTACTTTCCTCCATGCCCACAGCAAGCTTGTAGTGGATGCTCAAACCCTATATTTTAACAACAATACTTTAAGACGTAAGATAAAATAAAGAAGGGAACATCGCATGTCTTATTTTGTGTCCATTTGTTGACGACATTAAATTTTTATTTTATACAATCTTATGATACGTACAATGCATGCACCAAGTAACAGTTTCAAATTAAATGAGAAAGACAATTTTTTACGTACCATGCTTGTTAGCGTGACTAATGAGTTCATACTTGGCAGAATATACATCAACATAGGTAAGAGCAGCCAATGGAAGATCCTTTCGGAGCTGGAACACAGCTTCCTTCAACTTAGTATTGAAATATTGAGCCACCTTATTAAAGGGAGAGGCACATCCTGCCTTATCAATTTGTGCTGCCGTAATTTGCAGACGATCCAAGATATAAGGTACACAACCAACAGGGCCAGTATTATGAATCCAAAAATATCTACCACCTTGATCATATATGTCCTGCCATTTTCACCATATATAGCATATATAACAATCTCTATATTTTCATGTATAGTCATTCAACTTTTAATTTATTCTACAAATTAGTTATAAAACCAATTTTTGTAACGAAAAGATCATTTAATTATGCCTATATAAGAACGTGAAAAATATTAAATTCGATCTCATAAAAAACAAGTAAGTTGTCACATGTATGAATTTGCCATGTAACTATGGATACATTACCAATTTACCTTCAAAATATTCACGTGGCACCACTTAAAAGAAAATAAAAACACATTTTCTGATCCAATCTAGTACACATTGCCATACACCCATATTATACATAGTGGGTTTTTAAAAAAAATTTAGTGGGTCTTTTTATTTAAAAAAAAAAAATTTAAAGTAAGGTGAGTGTGTGCATTGTGAAGAAAATTAAGTAAGGTGAGTTATTGAAGTACCAACCTACTTGTAATTTTGGACCAGATTTAACATTTTCTATATTTTATGTGTTATATAGGTAATATCGGTAGAGTTGAGTTATTTTTTAGTTAAAAGAAAGTTGTTTTACGACTTTGATGCAATAAATGGATACTGAAACATCTCTTAGTAGTGTCCCAAAATCTTGCTCTATTTCAAGATTGGATTAAAGATTTACCTTGATTACAGTCGTGAATTGATCCATTAAATCAGGCACATAAGCTCTAACTTGATCAGTGGTCATGTTAAGGAAGTAACCAGCAGTTAAATCATTTTGTCCAATGTCAAATGTGTATAAACCGTGGGAAAAATGTTTCTTCTTAGGCATCAACTGACTAAAGACATTCCCTGTGCATTGAAATTTTCCAGAAATAATAAGAAGATGATGAACTCCAGAAAATTAGGCCAGAAACTATATGGTAATTATTGGAACACCACAAAAAAAGCATGAACATCCCGAAAGTAATATGCCATTACCTTTGCTACGGATAATCTGAGACCTGCGATGGAAATCGTTGAATTCATAAAACTGAACGTTTAATGAAATGGGGCTGAAACCACTTTGATGTAGAGTTGTGTTTTGGGGTCTAATTGTCGAACCAGCTGTGGCAAAGTTGGCTCCATAACTGAAGTTTGAACCCAGTGCATCTAAGAATGCACTTAGATGTGGTAATCCTAAGCTTTCAGCTGAAAAAATCCACCTCAAACGTAAATCACAGTATTAGTTTAACTTCTATACACTGATAGACTAGTAGAAAAGGAAAATACACCATTAGGTCATCGAAGAACTAATTAGAGGTATTTTATAGATATCTGTGTTACCTTTTTTTCTCTCGGCACACGTTAGGTGCTAACTAACCTGCGCCCTCGCCGGAAATGGGAGGAAGAGGAAGATCGAAGAAAAACACCAGTGGTAGAAAGGAAATTAACAGACATTATCACGCGAGAACACGGAAAACAAACTGCAAAAGCTAAAGAGAAAATGCAAGAGGAAGATCTGGATCCGGAAAGTGACAATGACCTAAATTGGCCAGATCTGAGTAGTGCTCGAGCTAAATTGGCAACACCAGTGAGCCCAGGCACTCTTCTGACACCTATGGTGAGTTCTGGAGCTAAGGGACTAGATGTACCGCTGATCACAATTGGTGGTGCGAGTACAAGCAAGTCATAGAGCAATGGAACAGTACATGCAAACTTGCCAAGGGAATAGAGAAATGCTGAGATCGACACTGGGAAGATCATGCAAGACAAGAAAATAGAGCATACTGGGAATGGGGAAAGATCATGGGTAGGTTTGTTCCAGAAGAACAAATTTGCAGCCAAGGGTATGAATTTATCCTACATCCCTCCGGTGCTACAGGACGGGGAAGTTGTAGTGCAATTGTTGGAAGAGGACATTGCAGAGGGAAAACCAGAAGTGGAATCGGGCAATAATCTTGTACGTGGTGGGAAATACTCCAACTATTGGGGCGATTGAGCGCTTCATAGCTAGCCAGTGGAGTAAGGTTAAAAAACCTTAAGGTACTCTTCCATAACGATGGGTATTTCATAATTTTGATGAATAGCTGTGAAGAGAGGGATGAACTGCTATTGAATGGTCCATATACTATGAGTAGTAGGCCAATCATAATTAGACCGTGGACGGAAGGATTTGATCTCAATGAGGAAGTTCTTAAAACCATACCTCTACGGATCAAATTCCCTAAGCTACGACTTAACTATTGGAGTAATCAGGCCCTAAGAAAAATTGGGAGTGGTTTGTATGCTGATGCATGTATTACAGTGGCTGATAGAGTCTCATATGCTAGGGTGTTAATTGAAATGGATATCACTAGGCCTTTACCAGGGACAATCAAATTATGACCCTAAATGCAAGGTGATCGAGCAGGTGGTACAATATGACTGGAAACCTCAATACTGCCAGACATGTTATCAAATAGGCCACTCGTATAGAGATCAAAAGAAGCAGAACAAGGAGGGAGGACATCAGAGAGGTATTGAACAGAAACAAAAACAAGAATGGAGAATAGTGACGGTGTTTGATCCTAATGTGGACAAAATTGATGCTCATGGTAGGTTCCTAGATCAACTGGAATCAGAAGGTGATGAGCTACCATTCCAGCAAGGAAATGAAGAACAATGGCAACTTGCTAGAGGAAAGTCTGCATCAAAGAAGAATATGGTATCCATAAGAGAGAATGAAGTTGACATTGGCAATGCATTCAAAGCACTAGTTGACACAGGCCAGAAGATTGTGCATCTGAAGCTCAGGGGGCAAGAGGTCAGCAGAGTAGAAATGACAGAGGAGGAGGCTCTAAAATAATTATTATATCATGATGAATATCATAGTATGGAATGTTAGGGGGTTGAATAAAGTGTATAAGCAAAAAGAACTAAAAAATTTTGTAGAGAGAATAAAGTGGTAATTATTGCTATTTTAGAGAATAGAGTCAAGGCAACCAATGTTGATTCAATAATGAAGAAGGTTTTTAGTAACTGGCAATGGGTAGGAAATTATGATGAGGCACCAGGAGGTAAAGTTTGGGTAGTATGGGATCAAACACAGGTGGATTTTGAGGATATCCGAATACATGAACAATATATAGTAGGGCATGTGATCATTAATCAGTACAGAATCAATTTCAACTTTTGTGCAGTCTATGAAATGCATATTATACAAGACAGGAAGAGACTATGGGAGGACCTGAAGATAACTATGGATGGATTCAGTAGCCCTAGCTTAATAATGGGGGATTTTAATACTATACTATCTAGAGAATATAGAGTGCAAGGGAATTCAGTACAAGAGATAGAGGTGAGAGACTTCAAAAACTTCATACTGGATACATGATTAGATGAACTCAAAACAGTGGGGAGAAAGTTCACGTGGACAAACAACCATATCCATAGTAGAATTGATAGAATATTGGTAAATGCAAAATGGATTCAGAAATGGCCTGCCATGGAGGGGATCATTATAATCCTGGCTTCTCAGATCACTGTCCTTTGAGTGTAGCTATTGATGGTACTAATCAAGAAGGTAGGCGACCTTTCAAGTTTCTCAACTGTTTGGCAAGTCATCAAGACTTTGATGAAAAAGTTAAGCAATGTTGGAGAAATAGGCAAAGGGGAACTGTAAATGTTAAATGTGTGAAATAAGCTCAAAATGCTAAAAGAAGCTCTAAGAGAGCTGAACAACCAAGAATTCAATAGTATTGGGCACAAGATTCAAGTAGCAAGGAACAAATTAGAAGGTAACCAAGCTCAGATGCCACTCCCAGGAAATGACACTGAGGCAATACTACAAGAAAAAGCTGCAAAACTTGAACAGGAAAACTTAGGGGATTCTCACACGTCATACTTCCATGCTTGTATAAAATACAGGCAAGTAAAGAATCATATTGGCAAACTAACTAACAGTGCAGAGCAAATTCTTCAAAGTGGTATTGAAGTAGAAGAGGAAATATTTAATTTAGTATCCCAGAGATCATGCAGAAAGGCTATACTTTAACCAAAAAGCAACAACTACAGCTAATCAAGTTAGTTACTAGAGAGGAAGTAAGGAGAGCTGTACTAGATATTCATGATAATAAAGCACCGGGATGTGATGGTTATAACTCCTATTTCTTCAAGAAGACATGACACATATTGGGTGATGAGGTTACTGCAGCAGTAATGGAGTTCTTTGAAAATGCTGAAATGTGCAAAGCCATCAACTGCACCACTATTACTTTGATCCCTAAAGTCAAGAACCTAACTAACATCAAGGAATTCAGGCCTATTTCCTACTGCACAGTGCTATACAAGATAATATCAAAAATCCTAACAACAAGATTACTGGAAGTAATGACAGACCTAATAGATAACTGACAAACAACCTTTGTACTAGGTAGAATGATCACTGATAACATCATTATGAGCCATGAATTGGTAAAAGGCTATGGGAGTAAGAACATATCCCCAAGATGCATGCTCAAAATAGATATGCAAAAAGCCTATGATTATGTGGAATGGTTATATATTGAACAAGTGATGAAGTTGTTGGGATTCCCTGAAATATTTGTGAAGTGGATAATGGCATGTATCAGTACAGTTGCCTACTATGTAATAATTAATGGTAAGCCACCTAAAACCATTTGAGGCAAGGAAAAGACTGAGGCAGGGGGATCCCCTATCTCCAGTTTTATCTATGATAGACATGGAGTATCTTAGCAGACTACTGAAGCCATTGAAGGATAACAAAAAATTTAAATTTTACCCAAAATGTGCCAAAGTCAACCTAGTGCAATTGGGATTTGCTGATGGTCTACTTCTTTTCTGTAGAGGGGATATACAACCAGTCAAGATACTTCATCAACAGTTTCAAGTATTTTCTGCAGCCTCAGCACTAATTGCAAATCCTAACAAAAATTGTATTTACTTTGGTGAGGTGAACAACATGACTCAACAACATATTATGGAGATGCTAGGTTACACTTTTAGATACCTGGGTGTCCCATTGAGCACCAAGAGGTTATCAGCTATCCAATATGAACCTGTAATTGATAGAATGTTAAGCAGGATCCGATGTTGGACAACAAATGTTTTTTCATATGCCGGAGGAGCAATGCTAATTAAGAGTGTTCTAGTTGCAATTCAAACATTCTGGGCTAAGATATTCATTTTGCCAAAGAAAATCGTTCATTTCATAGAAATAATATGCAGGAGATTCTTATGGTCAGGAGCTGCTGAACCTACCAAAAAGGCATTGATTGCCTGAGATAAACTATGTGCTCCAAAGATAGCAGGAGGACTAAGTTCATCAATGTGGACCTGTGGAATAAAGCAGCTATTTGCAAGCTCTTATGGAATATTTGTACAAAGAAGGAAAAGCTGTGCGTCTAGAGGATTCATGCATACTACATAAAGGGGAACACTATATGGAATACCAAAGAGTACATTATGGGTCATCCAAAAGATATTCAAGGCAAGAAACTACTTTGAGATTGCTGGATATACAGAGGAGGAGGTAAATCTGATGGAGAGTTTCAGAAGGTGCCATGAAGGAAACTAGTGTGTAATAATCAAGGACTATCAAAGTGGATTTTCTTACAAGATACGTTAGCTACAAAAGAAAGGCTAGCAAGATGGGGGATTATTGCAGACAAAACATGCTCACTCTGTCAAAGAGAGAATGAAACATTACAACACTTATTCTTTGACTGTGAAGTATCAACAACTATATGGCAACAACTTCTAAACTGGCAAGGCATTCAAAGAACAAAGGGAGATTGGCAAAAGGAGCTGAAGTGGATAGAAAAGGTGGCCAAAGGTAAAAGTGGAGGGGCAGCAGTATGCAAAATGTCATTAGTAGAAGCAGTTTATCATATTTGGCAAGAGAGAAACAATGTTATTTTCCAGAAGAAGAAGAGATCTGCTAATTCTATCCTTCGACTAATCATTCAAGAAATACACGTTAGGGCCATGCTATTTCCTAGGTTAGATAGAATCATGAATACACTAAATTGGTATCTTGATGTAGTTTAGAAGACAAAAGAAACAGGAGAGGGATTGTAGCAAAGCTAGGTAACTCGAAGCTGGGGCTTCATGTCCAGCTGGAGCCATGATAGAAAGCTAGGTTCACTTTGTTAGATTGTAAATACTTATACTTGGTAAATAAAATCTTTTACTTACAAAAAAAAAAAAAAATTAATTAGAGGTAAGCGTGTACGATGAATGAAATTAGTAACCTAAAAAATAGAGTAAAAACTTCCTAGAACAGATTAATGTATATAAGTTAGCTTTATATCGTGTTATCTTTGAGTTAGCGAGAAGGGAACCCAAAAACAGAAAAAAAACAGTTTAGACAAGAATTTCTTCAATAATTACCTGATGAAACTCTTTGATAAACCTGCACTTCGTATTGTTCACACCAGATTATACTATACATGATACATGTTTTCACATACATAATTATTATTAAACCATAATTAATAAATATTTTTATCTCAACTTATTACTTAATCATGGTAAATTAATATAATTTGGTGTAAACATCGTAAGCGGATAAATTTTATTTACCGTGCAAACATCATCTATACCGATTAAAATAGTGTAACGAAAGTATCGATGCGGCTTTACATAAACAAACTTTAAGTGTAGTTTAAAAAATTTAGGATAATTTAACCAAATTGGTTGGTGGTGTGCAGTGAATTGCGGCAAGATATACGTGAACGACAATAATATTGTTTTAAAGAGCAAAACAATTGTCCCTTTGGGGACATCTGATAAAATCGAAAAAACAAAACAACTGTTATCCTTCAGAAGAAACATGTTTTGTTGTTAAAAAAGAAACAGATTTGTTTTCAAATATATATATATAAGTGAAAAATTACTGTTTTGAAGAACAGCTTAATTAGTTATTTTCAAGAAAAAGAATAACTCAGAAACAGGTAGACTCAATTGCAGAAAAGACATAAGAAGCAAATTAGCGTCGGTGGATTCTGTTTCTAAAATAAACGCGCCTTGCTAATACTACCAAAATAGTCACAGTCACCATATATTCCACCAGTCCTTAACTGATAAGGTTATTCAGAATACAATAAGGAGAAGATAAGGGACAAACAATTTGTATAAATGATCGATCGCAATATTGCAAAAATATTGAGATGAACTTCGTGGTAAAATAGTACTAATAAGATGAACTTTTTTGTAAGGCAAAGAATAATGAGAAATTAAGTGACAAATCAATATATATATATTATTACCGATAAAATCAATAACAAGACGACCATCAGAGTAGCGTCCGGCAGGGGAACCAAAATATGTCTCTCCGGCGGGCGGACCAGCCTGACCAAAGGCCGCCGATAATCCACCGGTGTCGGAATTTGAGTCACCAAAGTTGAAAATCGCCGGAAAATCACACTTGCTCTTAGCAGCACTTGAAATTGGAAATACAATTAGTAGTAACACTAATACTAGAGGAATATTACCTAGTTTCGAGACACTAAGCACCATACTGACTTTATATTCCACAAAGCAAAGATGAACCAGAAGAAGAGGAAGTCAGGGAAGAGTAGGATAAATGGATATGACAAGATTATTATGGAAGGAAAGTTAAGGAATACAGGAAGTAACGTTAAATGTGTATATATATAGGTGTAGCCAATTTTCAATACTATATTATAATCAATATTGCTTCATTTTTTTTTATTTCTTTCACATTCAATATTCTTTTTATGGAAATAAATTTATGTAAACTATAAGTTTTACAATTGCTTATATGATGAATTTGTAGAAGAATTGAATTTGATTCTTTAACAAATTAGCTGACTCGAGGAATTATTTTGTTAAATCAGTTAAAAAATTAATTACTGTTTCTCAAAATTAGAGGAAATAAATTTTCATGATTAAAATTCTTAATATTTAGCACATTCCAACTTTTCAACTTTAACTATAACGATATTTCTATCAAATAAAAATTCTATATTGAAAGGATAATAAAAAATTTATCTGACATTTCACTTAGAAAATTTTAGTTAATTTTAAAGTCTTAAATATTAAAAAAATAATTAAATTGCAAATTTTTGTCTATATCAAATTTATTTTTAATAGATAACAGATTAACCAACATGTCATTGTAATAAATTCTAAAATTTAATTGTTTTTAATCACTTTATTAAAGTGTAAAATTTCAAATCCTTGATATATTTAAGTAAAATACCAAACATAAAATTTTTAGTACTCTGTGATATTTAGGATTCATATTGGATGTCTACAAAGATTTATGTTATTCTATTAAAGTTAATAAATCATAAAAAAATTATATAAATATTATCTCATCCATACCAATTTATTTTTCGACTTGGACTTTGAATTATTTTATTTAGGGTTTTAACTTTGTGAATTAGGCAATTATCCTTTGTAATAATAACATGCTTAATGGTCTAAATCATGAAGTAAAAAAGAAGCTAATTCTTTTTTCTGCTTCTCTCTTTTATGTTAAATAAAATGTAGTTCCTTCAAATATTAAAAAAATATAATTTCACCAACCAAAATTTGACAGCCGAAACCAAAATATTTTGCTAGTAAACTTTGTGAGTTTTGTTGATTAGTGCAATTTCAATACTAATAAATTCGTAGTTGTAGTCATCCATCATTATTTATCAATGATGTAATTTCTGATACTGAGCAATTATTTATTTGGTTGGAGTTTTTGTTATTAAATAAAATATTTCATACCACTAATGAATTCACAGTCTTTCTACCTAGTAGAAGGCTCTTGATTATTAATAAACAGTAATTAATTGTCTTATATTTAATCGTATATTGACTTATTTTAACTCTAATTCCTCGTCTAGCTTCACTTTTAGAATAATAAAAAGAATAAATAATAATAGTTCTTTTCGTTCAAAAAACAAAAAGAAAGTTAGTAGTAGTACTTCAAATTTTCTCCTTTAATGACTTGAGTCCAAATCTAATGCTTAGTGGTGAGACAATAAAAACCTAAAAATTTGAATTCCTAAGAACTAATTCAAATATTAGAACTTTAAATTATACATGAAAAGTTTTAGTTAATATTAATATCCTAGATAGTAGGACTTCCTACGTAATAGTTTAAAAATGACAGTTTTAATAAATAAAGTTTTAGTTGATATCAATATCTAAAATATTAAGAAATTAATTAAATAATTATTTTATCTAGTGTAAACTTTATATTTAAAGGATAAAAAGGGGTAAATAATATTTTGCTAAGGGTCTTCGTGCGCGTTGTCCGTGCACTTTTATCATTGAATATATATTTTTTCTAAAATCATAAAAATATCATTAAAAATATATTTGAGTTATAAAAATAATTAAAAGAAACTTTTAATGTCTGAAAATGATGAATGCTATTTAACTAACTCAGTAAAGGAAAAAAAATCTTATATTACAAAAGCCCCTAAATGATTATTGAATTATTCACAGATTATTGAATTTCACAAAAACAATATGAATGCCGCGCCTTTTAAACTAGTTATGTATTAGGTTTATAGAAAAATGAAAAATAGCCGAGATCTTTCTGTGTTGCCTCTAATATTTTGTAATACATGTGGTCATAATCAACGTCCAGATTTCACAGTGTGAAATTATACTGGGTAAGTTATTATCGTGATAGTGGTCATAATCAACATCAATTTTTATGTTAAAAACTTTCAAATGTAAGAAATCTGAAATAATAGTATATATGTACACGATTTTCATGCATATCTATATATTAAATTTAAATGATTGTGACTAAGCAGTGTTAGAAAAGTGATGTTAAATCACTCATCACTAAGGACATTAATTAATCAAAGTATTGGAAAGAAACTTTTTATGTAACTATGAAAATATTAATCGAGATAAAAATTTAGACTATATGATAAAATCGTGCAATTAAGTGTAAAAAAGCAACAATATTATGTAACAGCTGCAGATAAAAGATACTTTAATTTTCCAATTAAATTTTCATGATGAGAAAAGATAAATAATACACTCCTAGAATTTCTAAAAAAAAAGATAATAGAATCCTAGAATCATTCGTATTAAAATCCTATTACTAGTTGACTTATGTTATAAAACAATAAAAGAAGAAAAAAGCATTGTAAAGAAAAGTAGAGAGAGAATTCTTATTGATTTGGAATGATTTCCAATGGAATAGAACACCTCTATTTATAGGGAAAAAGTGATTTAGCCACCAAGTAACAAACTCCTAAAATCTCTCTAAAATATAGACATTCACCTTAAATACAATTCTATTTATAACACAACCGCTTGAATGTCTATTCAACAAATAGTGTGCCTCGTTAAAACCTTAACTAAAATAAAACCTAATGAAAAAAAATTATAGTGAACGAAAAAGAGTATATATATCTAACAATACGCCTTTTGGTTGCCTCGTTAAAAACCTTGCAAGAAAAACCCAGTGGGACAAAACCTTATAAGAAAAAAAGAGTACAATACGTATTAACTCCCTCTGATGAGAAAATGAATTGACATTTTTGAGCCTTTGCATTCTAATCTTTTGCATCATCTTCAAAAGATCGTTGATAGAGATTTGATAAACAAATCAGCCATATTAACTTGAATGAATTTGTTTCACCTTGAAATTATCATTCTTGATAGAGATAGTACTGTCTTCATATGATCTTGTTGGAATCACCATTTCATTGTGTTCACATAGGGGTAAAAACTCTTGCTATCAAATTATCATGCTTATAGTTATAGCAAGATACATATAACGACCCGACAGGTCGTTTTGAGCTCTAGAGCGTCATTCGGCGGTTTGAGGCCTTGAGCAGCTTAACTTCGAGTATTATGATTTGTACGTGTGGTCGGAATTGAACTTTGGGAAGTTCGGAGTTGATTTGGAAGGAAAATTCAAATTTCAAAAGCTTTAAATTGGAAAAATTGACTAAGGTTTGGCTTTTGAATAAACGACCTCGAAATCAGGATTTGAAGGTTCCAATAGGTTTGTATGATGATTTCTGACTTGGGCATATGTTCGGATAGAGTATCAGATCACCACATTTCGGCGCTTATTATGGAAGGTTAACATTTTGAAGGCTTAAGAATTTCCTAAGTTTGGTTTGAAGTAGGCTTTGGTGTTATCGATGTCCGTTTGGGATTCCAAGCCTTGGAATGGGTTTGTATTGTGATTCATGACTTGTACGCAAAGTTTGGCGTCATTCTGGAATGTTTTGGTATGATTCGAATGTCTTTGTCGAAGTTTGGAAGTTTGAAATGTTTTAAGAAGGATTTTGGTTGTTGATTCGTAGTTTTGGTGTTGTTTGATGTGATTTGAGGCCTCGACCAGGTTCATGTCATATATTGGAATTGATTGATATGATCGGACGGGGTCCCGGGGGCCTCGGGTGGGTTTCAGACGGGATTCGGATCAATTTGAGCATTGATGGAGTTGCTGGGAATTTCTGATACTTGTGCAACCGCTTATGCGGACGTTTGGTCGCAGAAGTGAGGTAAGGCTCGCAAAAGCGGCTTGGGTAGCCTAGGCGAGAAGTCGCAGAAGCGGAAGCGAGCAGCGCACCTGCGTGTGCGCAGAAAGGAGGCTAGTGCCGCAAATGTGGGCAATTGCACAGATGCGCGAGGCTGTGTCGCACCTGCGGTTGCGCAGGAGTGGAAGAATTTCCGCAGGTGCGATGGGCTGCTGACAGTGTGCTTCGGCAGGAGCGAGATTTATTCCCGCAGAAGCGGCTACTGTACCGCAGATGCGAAAGGTCGTTTGGGCAAAGATGTTATTTTAAAAGCGGAATTTGGCCTATTTTCTCACATTTTCACTTGGTTGGGGCGATTTTGGAGAGCTTTAAGGGGAGATTTTCATCAAGAAACACAAGGTAAGTGATTCCCACATATTACAAGTTAAATACATGAGTTGTATATGGATTTAAACATGAAAATTAATAGAAATTTGAGATTTTGGTAGAAAACCAAAATTTTGATATTTTTGGATTTTGACCACGAAATTGGATATGGAATTGAGAATAAATTATATATTTGAGTTCGTGGACTTATTAGTAAGGTTTATCTTTAAAACTTTACGGAATCCGGGCACGTAGACCCCAAGGTTGACTATACCGTCTTTTCGAGCGGAGTTGAGAATTGTTTAAATTGATTAATTATGGGTATTAGAATATATTTTGATTGGTTTGCACATTGTTTGAATAGTTTTGGATCGACGGGCATTTGTTTGAGGTGTTGAGAGGCCTTGGAGCCGGTTATGGAACTTCGGAGCGAGGTAAGTTTCATGTCTAACCTAGTGAGGGGGAAACTACCCCTAAGTGATATTTATTGTTATGAGCAACTAGTTGTGGGTGCTACGTACGCATGAGGTGACGAGCATCTGTACGTAGCTAAAGCATGTTTATGTCCGGGTAGACTTAGGACTTTATCATGTATAATTGAATTATTTGAACTCGTCCTGCTATCTTAATTAGTTAAAGTTATAACTAAATTTTATTTAGAAAATAAATATATGTAGACTAGGCCTAGCCCTAACACTTTAAGTTGTAGGCGAGTTATTTGAGAAACGTCAAAGACTATATTCATTTTGGTGCTCATGTATTTTATTGTAAATACGTGTCTTGTAATTCGATAACTTCCTTTCTTTTCTTGTGGAGTGGGCCGAACGCCTCGGCAGTATATAGATGCATCTATGGTTCGTACTGCGCGACCCTCGGCAGTGTACACATTATTTCGGATCGGGCCGAACGACCTCGGCATAATCGTGCGTTATATCGCTAGTAGTCTGAATATTCACGAGCTAATCTTTCCATTGATGTCCGGCATTTTATATGGTATTCCTTATTTATTTGATAACGACAGTTGACATTTTTCTGAGCTATTAAGGTAGAATACAAGATTTAAAAATTTATGCTTTGAAAGAAGAAATTGGAAGATTATGTAACTTACAGATTTACCCCATCATTGCCGTATGCCTCATATCTGCTTATGTTTTATTATATTGCTTTATTGGACCTTTAGTAAGTGTCGATGTCGAACCTTCATCACTACTTCTCTAGAGTTAGGCTAGATACTTACTGGATACGCGTTGATTTACGTACTCATGCTGCACTTCTGCACTAAATGTGCAGGATCTAACAGGTTCATTTGATGATCATCTTGGCACGTAGGCGCACCTGTTGAGGAGGCTTTATGTGAGCTGCATTCCAGGCTACGCATCGCAGTCCATCGAGTTTCTATTGTACTATTTATTTTATTCTGTTTAGTACATTCGGGGACAGTTGTTGTATTATTATTGTATTCCTTAGAAAATGCTCATGCACTTGAGAAATCGGTTTTGGGATTCTTACGGGTTATTAGTTATTGTAGTTGTATAAATTCTATTTCATACGATTTAATTAAGGAAAAATTATGATCTCAAAATACAAAAAATGAGCAATTAAGTTGATAAATCAATCACTGTTAGCTTGCATGATGGTGATGTTAGGCCCCATAACGACCTTTAGTGGATTTTGGGTCGTGACAGCTTCGTATCAGAGCGTTAGGTTCACTTAGGTCCACGAGTCATGAGCAAGTCTAGTAGAGTCTTGTGGATCAGTACGGAGACGTCTGTACTTATCTTCGAGAGGCTACAGGATTGTCAGGAGCACTTCCCTTCTTGATTCCTCATCGTGCAATTTGATTCCATTGAGGCTTGTGCCTTTATTCCCTTCCTACTCAATCTTATGCGACGTGAAGCGCTTGTTATCAATTGGGCATCGAGGACTTGTAGTGGTATTACAGACGTGGTCAGGAAGTTTACTTTGCGTGTTCGGGCAGGCTATTATTGTCACCTTGCGGAAGGATGTTCTGTCATTTCAACTCAGTAGCTATATTTCCGATGGTTTGAGGCTATGCTTAGATTGTTATGATGTTCATGCATTGTTATCGCGCAATATTGATGTAATGGAGGGGTGCTCGCTTATGTCATGAGGTAGTGAATGACTTGAAGAGAGGATTTCTCAGTACATGATTAGAGGTTCAACATTTAATTTCAGCGGAGGAAAGGAAATCAAACTATAGATGTCCAGATTTGGTTGATGAAGTAATGAGACTTCATATTTCCGGGCATGTTGGAATTCTCAATTGTGATGTGGCATCGTCGTCCTTTTCGAACGCCTTAAAGTTCACCGGTGTAATGATCTTCTTCGATTTGCCTTCAGGACAGGGTGTTGTGAAATGGTGCGGAGGGAGCGTTTGTTAGAGATAGTAGTGTGTAGCAGTTTCGGGATTGAATCGGTGTTTCTAATGTTGATAGCTCGAGAAAGGTGATCTTCCAGGAGGTTTGGAGTTGGAGACAATTTATTTGTTCAGGTGCTACAGAGATGGATTTTGATCTGATACAACATTTGGGTAGCGAAGTATGAGGAAGGACATGACGAGAGGTGTCACGCGGTGGTTGAATTACTAGCAGGTCAAGCATGAGAAGCGGAGGTCAAGATGTTGCTTAGAGGAGATGGTTTGACCAAAGTGGGAGTGGCAGAGTAGCGTATCGATTCTGTGGTAGGATAATCACGTGCTTTGAGAGAGTTTAGAGCGATTTTGGGAATCATGAAGGAAGTTGATTTGGTCCACGAATTATATTTGGAATGGTGGTTACTGTACGGAGAAAGATTGAATATGGCAGAAAGGAGTTTGTTTGAAATAAAGAGGGATGTGAAAAACTTGATTATCATTTTGGATGCAACATGACTCTGGGTTTGGAAGGTATTCTTGAACTTTCAGTTGATGTCAATGGGGAAGGAACAGATTTGTATAGCTGGTGGACGAGCATGGACTCAGGAGGGTTTGCTGAACTCGTGGTAGTTGTACACGGTGTAGCATCGTTGGAGGATGTCGGCATGGAATTCCACAGGTAGATTATCTCATGTGAGCATGTTAGCAGTTGTGTGATGTTGACAAAGCTTCTGCGAAAAATACTACTTGCAAACCGGTAAGAGGTCGAATATGTGATTGTGATGGATGATTCAGAATGTTCATGAAAAGTCTAATAAGAAACTACAAGAAATTTGGCAGGTTGACGGTGCAAGATCATGGTAATTGAGAAGGAGAAATTTTTTGAGTTTTAGGTTTATATAGTTGTAGCTTAATGCTAAGTGGGGGAGCCCCACCGCTTATGATTGGATTGTGTGATTGTCTGCTCGTGCAGTTTATGGTTTTTGGTGCGTTACTGGATTATTTATGACTAAGAAAAGAAAACATTAGGGGTAATTCAGCAAAGAACTTGATGGATGTGTGCTATATTCGGCTTTATCGATTCATGTTCAGGTTTTTGGGAAGACTCGACGCTTATTCTTTTGTGGATGATTTACAAGGAAAAGAGTTTAGCCGGTTGCTTCTTAGAGAGGGTGTTCATGTGCTAGTAGGGCATTGGAGTTTGGTTATATTCGGGACCAGTTCAGAGTGGGTGACTCTCGACAACTGTCCTAATGGGTTCAAGAATTAAAGTGTAGTGCCTAAGGATTTCGGGTCCGTTGTGTGGTTAAGGATTAGGTTTTTACAGTGGATTACGAACATGACTTGGAAGGTTCTATGTTATCATCGGGTATGCGGTGCAGTATTAGAGGAAAGGAAGAAATAGCTTCTGACCCGCAGAAGGTCTTGCAGAATGGGTGCACTAGTTGGAGATGCTATTGTGCGCGTAAGGAGGTATGAGATGATTCATGGGTATTGAGACAATGTGGTCTCGCGATTTGGGTCACTCGGGATGAGTGCGGATTGAGTTCGTTATGTTGTGAATGGAGCTATTATATTTCTAAGTCAGGTGAAGAGTAAATTGAAAGAAGTTGGGTCTATTAGTATGAGTCGGCATGATTGTGGCAATGATTAGTTCCTTCGACATGTGAAGTTATACATATGGTTTGTGATTGTACGTGCGGGCTTGACAGCCACCATAACTTGATTGATTTAGGAGGTTTTTGATTCAAATGGCCTTGTTGTGTAAATGGATCCCGGAAGAATCATGACGGTTTAGGTCACGACTTGAGGTTTGTATTTTCATTGGTTTGGGAATTCAGGTGCGTGTTGCATTGGTTCTTCTGAAATGAGCTAAGTGAAAGGTTTCTAGCCAATGAAGTGGTTATTCCACTAGTTTTCAAGGGTTATGATGAATGCGTGTATTATCGCGTAGCGGCATGATAGGTGCAGTGAGCGGCATGAGAATTTAAAAGTTGAGGATCAAGGTTGCCGTTCGGTGTCGACAAGAATGTCACGAGCTAGGATGAGCAGGGGTGAATTCAGATGTTCAGAGTAAGCTGGCATTTTCTTTAGTGTCACCAATAGTGTTTTGTGGAAGGGGCACTGTGTATTGATTTGTGGGTTCTGGAATTTTCTTTACAGATTAGACGGCTGGTGGTATGGATGTGCAGACTTTGCTACCTGGTGTGAAAGGTCATGTAAGAGTATCCCACCGGAAAATCTGTATAAGTGTGACATGCTAGTTACTTGATTGTTAAAGATTGAAACCAAGTATGAAGATTATGCTACTATCGTTAATGCGAGAGTTTATGCCTGAGAGGCGTTCTATTCCTTGGGTCGTGGACCGTGTGAGTTTGTTTCGGATTTGACGGCTATTCTTATATGTCATGAATAGGGCCATTGTTTATCCTTGGAAGGTTATTGGCCTAATGTGGTATGATTAGAATCGGTTTGAGGTTCGTTGGTGGGTCTAAGGTGTATGTGTACCCTATGTCAAGTCGGACATGTTCATTCATCATAGCATTACTTATGGAGAAGTCGTCGGGCATTGGATGTTATTCCCGTCATCAACTATTCCATGTAAATCTCTATTGTGCCATGTGGATTGTGAGACGACTTGATTATTTGCACACTTATTGAGGTCCTGTGTAGCTTGTGGTCTTATGTGAGCAGGATGGCTCTCGAGATGCAGGTCATTTATTGCACCTTAGTTGCGCTTGGATTCCGTAGCGTATGGTGCTATCCGTCTCCCCAGGATTTGTATTATGCACTTGGCATGCTTGTGGTCGATATTCGGGCATTTCGTAAGTATAAGCATTACAGCTTAATGTGTGTGTTTTCTTCTTGATTGTTATGTGAAGATCGGGTGGCACGCCGCCACGGGTATATTGTTTGGATCGGGTTGCACGCCCCAACATTGCCATTTTTGGATCAGGCTGCGAGCCGCAACAGTGTCATATCGGATCGGGTTGCACGCCCAACAGCAATATGTTGAGCATAGTTCCTTACACTCATTTTGTGTGTCTTGTTTTTCATCCCTGAGGTAGGTTCAAGCATTTATTCGACCATTTTATTTGTTATGCGGGGTGGGTGGTCCTTTTTATGTATCACACTTGAGTTTGTAACTTGTTGGCGCATTATGGGCGTCATATGAGACTTTTGGCAGTGTCTAAGGTGACTCATTTCCTGAGCGGTTTGTACTGGGTGAGATGAAATTATTGGACCTGAAATTAGTGCAATCAGATTTATATAAGGTACATTAAAGAGAAAATATCATTATTCAGTTCAGAAAGAGGTAATGGTTTTTGTAAGGAGGAGAGACTCCATGAATTATTGATTCAGCAGGTGGTTATGAGTTTCTACTTGTCTCTTTTGTCGTGGCAGTATTGCGAGAGTTGGAACAGGACTTATATGTGTCATGAGGTGTGTTGTAGGCATCAGATTCGTGAAATTGCAGCGATTGTGGTCGGGGGATGTTATTATGGGCAACCGACTTAAGTGGTGCATAGTGTGATTTCGGCATAGGTGAATGATCATGTTTTGGTACAGTATGTGATGATTGGTAGGGTGTTCGTATGTTAGAATCAGGTCTTGTAGAGAAATTCGGAGGTTGGAATCTGGTTCTAAGGCTTATTGACTAAATGGGGGG
>MCJB01030012.1:35813-68284 GCA_002018475.1 Nicotiana obtusifolia | reverse complement strand
GTCTGACTCGAGCTAATGTGTTCAATTGTCTTGTGGTGGCACGGGTAGGTGCACGAGGTGTTAAACAGTGATTTTGGACAACTTCGGAAATATCCATAGCATTTTCGAGGATGAACGTATGTTTAAGTGGGGGAGAATGTAATGACCCGACAGGTCATTTTGAGCTCTAGCGCGTCATTCGGCGGTTTGAGGCCTTGAGTAGCTTCACTTCGGGTATTATGACTTGTACATGTGGTCGGAATTGAACTTCCGGAAGTTCGGAGTTGATTTGGAAGGAAAATTCTAATTTTGGAAGTTTTAAGTTGGAAAAATTGACTAAGGTTTGAATTTTACGTAAACGACCTCAGAATTAGGATTTGAAGGTTCCAATAGGTTTTTATGATGATTTTGGAATTGGGCATATGTTCGAATTGAGTATCGGATGACCCGAGAGCATTTCGATGCTTATTATGGAAGGTTGGCATTTTGAAGGCTTAAGAATTTTTTAAGTTTGGTTTGAAGTAGGCATTCGTGTTATCAATGTCTGTTTGGGAATTCGAGCCTTGGAATGGGTTCGTATTGTGATTCATGACTTGCACGCAAAGTTTGGCGTCATTCCGGAATGTTTTGGTATGTTCGGACGCGTTCGTCGAAGTTTGGAAGTTTGAAAAGTATTAAGAAGGATTTTGGTCGTCGATTCATAGTTTTGGTATTGTTTGATGTGATTTGAGGCCTCGAGGAGGTTCATGTCTTGTATTGGGACTGGTTTGTATGATCGGACGGGGTCCCAGGGGACCTCGGGTGAGTTTTGACGGGATTCGAATCGATTTGAGCCTTGATGGAGTTGCTGGGAATTTCTGATGTTGGTGCAACCACTTCTGTGGACATTTGGTCGCAAAAGCGAGGTGAGGCTCGCAAAAGCGTCTAGGGTAGCCTGGGCGTGAAGTCGCAGAAGCGAAAGCGAGCAGCACACCTGCGTGTGCGCAGAAGTGAGGCCAGTGCCGCAGATGCACGAGGCTGTGTCGCACCTGCGGTTGTGCAGGAGTGGAAGAATTTCCGCAAGTGCGATGGGCTGCTGATAGTGGGTTTCCCACATATTACAATTTAAATACATGGGTTGTATATGGATTTAAAAATGGAAATTAGTAGAAATTTGGGATTTTGGTAGAAAACCAAGAATTTGGTATTTTTGAATTTTGACCACGAAATTGGACATGGAATAGAGAATAAATTATATATTTGAGTTCGTGGTGTTATGGGTAAGGTTTATCTTCAAAATGTTTCAGAATCCAGGCACGTGGGCCTGATGGTTGACTTTATCGACTTTTCGAGCGGAGTTGGGAATTGTTTAAATTGATTAATTATGGGTATTAGAATATATTTTGATTGATTTACACATTGTTTGAATAGTTTTGGATCAACGGGCATTGGTTTGAGGTGTTGAGACGCTTTGGAGCCGGTTATGGAACTTCGGAGCGAGGTAAGTCTCCTGTCTAACCTTGTGAGTGGGAAACTACCCCTTCGGTGATATTTATTGTTATGTGCAACTAGTTGTGGGTGCTATGTACGCACGAGGTGACGAGAGTCTGTACGTAGCTAAAGCATGTTTATGTCCAGGTAGACTTAGGACTTTATCATGTACAATTGAATTATTTGAACTCGTGCTACTAGCTTAATTAATTATAGTTATAACTACATCTTATTTAGAAAATAAATATATGTATACTAGGCCAAGCCTTAACACTTTAAGTTGTGGGCGGGTTATTTGAGATAGGTAAAGACTATATTCATTTTGGTGCTCATGTACTGTATTATAAACCGTGTCTTGTAATTCGATAAATTCCTTCCTTTTCTTGTGGAGCGGGCTGAATGCCTCAACAATATATTGATGCATCTATGGTTCGTGCCGCACGACCCTCGGTAGTGTATACATTATTCCGGATCGAGCCGAACGACCTCGGCATAATTGTGCGTTATATTGCTAGTAGATCAAATATTCACGAGCTAATCTTTCCATTGATGCCCGACATTTCATATGGTATTCCTTATTTATTTGATAATGACACTTGACATTTGTCTGAGCTGTTAAGGTAGAATACAAGATTTAGAAATTTATGCTTTGAAAGAAGAAATTGAAAGATTATGTAACTTACAGATTTACCCCATCATTGTCCTATGCCTCATATCTGCTTATGTTTTATTATATTGCTTTATTGGACCTTTAATAAGTATCGATGTCGACCCCTAGTCACTACTTCTCCGGGGTTAGGCTAGATACTTACTGGATACGCGTTGATTTACGTACTCATGCTGCACTTCTGCACAAAATGTGCAGGATCTGACAGGTTCATTTGATGATCACCTTGGCGCGTAGGCGCACCTGTTGAGGAGACTTTATGTGAGCTGCATTTCAAGCTATGCATCGCAATATACCGAGTTTCCATTGTACTATTTGTTGTATTATGTCTTATTACATTCGAGACAGATGTTGTATTATTATTGTACTCCTTATAAAATGCTCATGCACTTGTGACACCGGATTTTTGGGGTTCCTACGGGTTGTTTATTATTGTTGTTGTGCAAATTCTATTTCATACGATTTAATTAAGGAATAATTATGATCTCAAAATACAAAAATGGGTAATTAAGCTGATCAATCACTATTGGCTTGCCTGATGGCGATGTTAGGTGCCATCACGACCTTTACTGGATTTTGGGTCGTGACAATACATATGCGTGCAAATTGCACTTAGGTGGTACTTCAGAACCAAGAATTGTATATGCTTTAAGCGATTTGAATCCTTGAGGGATTGTCATATAAGTTAAGTCATATAAGCCATTTTAATAGACTATAGACACATATCAGGTTTTCATGTCATGTTAGATATATAAGATAAATAAAAGTGATTGCACACTCCATTGACTTTATACTTTCAAGTGTTTGAATTGCAGGTCCAAAACAACATGTCTTTCATATGAAACCAATTCTACTTGAATTGTTTCTCTAGAAGTTAAGTCATAATAATGTTCCTGGCATGCTTTGCAATAATTGCAAATAAATTATCTTTTATGAACTTAAAGTTTTTCATATTTCTTATTCGAGGATCTAGAGTTACAAATGATAATTCATTCCACGTAACTTTTTCTCAATTGTTTATCCTATCTCCCCCTCATGTTATAAAAATAAACTTGTTTCCTCAACTTTGAAAATCCACCTTTGTGCGTTATGGTGTTAATCAAAATATACATCGCACATCAATAATAATAAGATGGAATTATTTGGTTCCTAACGCTGAACCACTTGTGAGGGGAGAATATAATTTACTTTTGTATATGAGATATATCAAACTGATATAGAGAACTTTGTTCTCATATGCAATAGTTTAGCTATTAAGTGAAGGAACTCAAAAAATTATTTTGCTAAACCAGCTTCAATGTAAACCAACTTATCAAGATGAGCTATCTTGATTAGAAAATCTAGAAGTTATGCTCTAAATTAAATTACTGAGCAAATTACCTCGCAAACACCAAGTTGCAGGTTAATAATAATCGCACATGTAACTATCTCATAGATGCATTTTATGTGGTATACATGGCAGGTGAATGAACCCATATTCACCTTTGATATTTTCAGCATTCATGGGATTCAATCCCAATTTTAGTTGGTCGATTAATTAATGAGAACAACCAACATAATAGAATTCCTAAAGAACTTTCTAGTTCTTTAATATTTACCCATGTGAATTCTCTTTTATTTTTGCACACCATACTTAAGTTAACATGGCTAAACCAATTATGCCAACTAAATAAATTATTAATATTGATAAACTTCAAATTTACGCCATGACGTGTGTAATTATAAAAAGAAAACTCCAAGTTTATTATGATATGAGTTTTTATATCAATAAACTTTTAGTTTACTGCGTCATGTAATTTCACCATATTTGTTATTTGTGTAGTATAAATCAAGCAATAAAGCGGGTAGTTTTCATATACATATTACCCTACTACAGTTGTCGTAATATAAAGATATTAAAAGTCTCAATATAACCAGCAACTTTCGTGAATACTTTAGAAACTCAATAAGTTTCTTTGAGACTTACTACAACACAATGCCTTGTTGATAATTAATTTTATTCCTCTAAAATAGTAATAATTAGCTCTTCTAGAGCTCTCAATTAATTTGGTACTACTATATATTCATCAACATCCATATGATGAATAAGTTATACCATTATAGTCATGGTCAAAATTATCTGCAAGATCTGTTTCTTGCATTACTACTATTCTTTAGTAATCACATTACTAAAATATTTTGGCGTGCAATAGGTACGTGACCAATGACCATTCATGCCATAATAATGACATTATTTTCTCATATCATCTCAAACCTCCTTCTAGAGGTGATTGTGATATATTCACTACCACTAACACGTTAATATTCTTCCAAGAATGATTATGAATGTGTATTCATAAATAACATCATGAATAGACCATAATCATCTATATATGCTTTACAAAATCTCATGTCAAATTGATGTCAAACATTACTTTCCTGGCGAACTGAAAACACAGAGAAGGCGACAACACCAAGCTTCATTGCCAGCAATGGCGACGCCGGCCGACGAAGCATCTGCTGGCCGGCCACCTTCAAATACAATACTCACTTCAGAAATTACCTCACCCGCACCCAAACACCTAAATTATTCCCAAATCCTAAAACCATCCACTCTAAACAGCAATGCAATCGAAAACCCTAGCCAGAAAATTGAACCAATTCCGTTCAGAAAGGCCACAATCATGCATGGACAGCCGATGGTCAAGTTCACAGAATCAGAAGTAACACGCATGAACATAATCGAGGGCCTTCAATATGCAGTACTAGGCAAATTCTCCTATGGATGGCCAGACATTCAGGAACTCAGAAGAATAATCCCAACTCAGTGTGGAATGAAAGGAGAATGCAATATCGGCCTCCTCAGAGACAAGCATGTGCTCATTAGACTCTCACTATGGGAAGATTTCCTCAAACTCACTTCGAAGAACACATACTATCTCAGGGCCAAAGATGGGTACGAATACCAGATGAGGCAATTGATTTATGACTCCAAATTCAAGCTCGGAGAGGAAACGTCAATGGCGATGGCGTGGATTTCATTCCCATACTTGCTGCCGACCTATTTCATGAAAGAATGCCTTTTCTCGCTTGCCTCAGCTGTTGGTAAGCCCTTACATCTGGATTTAGCTACAATTAATAAGACGAGGCCCAGCTGTGCTAGAGTAAAGGTGTTAGTTGATTTGCTAGCAGAATTGCCCCAAAAGGTTAGATTAGATATTGAGAATGAAACAACAAGGGAAATCAGAACGGAATGGGTCAAAATACAGTATGATTACCTCCCAAAATACTATAAACAATGTAAGATTCAAGGACATGAAAGGATTGAGTGTTGGAAGCTTCATCCGAAAATTCTTGGCATGGACACTGCTGTCGAACAGAGGTCAGCAGAGCAAAAGAAGCTTAAGGGCAAAGAAGTGGCAGTGAATGATTAGCCAAGGATGATTTTGTCAAGTGGCAGGGTAGTTGGCAATATCGGGCCTCAATGGAAAGAAGTCAAGAACAAAAGAATACATAACAAAGCAATTCAAAAGAATGAGAAGCAAAAAGAATCAGCTGGGGAAAACAATCATCATTTAACTGTCGCAAACAAGTTTGATGCCTTAGATCAAGGAAACCTCAAAGATGCTGAAAATCACAATGCTAAAGTCCAGGAAACTGGGAACGCAGAACAAAACACAGATATAGCAGAGGGGAATAATAGCAAAGAAGCAAACAATCACACTGCTGAAATCAATGGAACAGTAACAATGACATTGGACAAAGCCACTGCTGATAAGGAGCATGAAGCTGAAGGCACAAGGGCAAGAAACAAAGAATCTGCAGAAATAAGCAATGAGCAAATGTTGCAGCAAAGGAACCAAAGTCAATTGAATATTGGCAGCACCATTCGAGTAGAAATTACAGCAGCAAATAGCATAGACATAGCTGAAAAGAACAAAGACCAAATGGCCCAGGTAGAAAAGCAGAAACTCTCAAATACTACAAAGAATAGCAAAGAAGCAAACAATCACACTGCTGAAATTAATGGAACAGTAAAACTGCCATTGGACAAAGCCACTGCTGATAAGGAGCATGAAGCTGAAGGCACAAGGGCAAGAAACAAAGAATCTGCAGAAATAAGCAATGAGCAAATGTTGCAGCAAAGGAACCAAAGTCAGTTGAATATTGGCAGCACCATTCGAGCAGAAATTACAGCAGCAAACAACATAGACATAGCTGAAAAGAACAAAGACCAGATGGCCCAGGCAGAAAAGCAGAAACTCTCAAATACTACAAACATCAGCAGCCAAGGCAGTCAGTCGAGTAGTTTGGAAGCAGCTACTAGCAGGAAAGACAACATCTGCAGGACAAAGGAAAGTAACATTGCTACTTTTGCAATAACAGCAGACACAAATAACCAAAGAAAGACAGGAGGCAGTGCAGGGAAAACTAACAGCAAAGAGAGTCCAAATCCTCTGAGGTGCAAAGAAAACAACAACAAAAACAAGCAGGAAGGGACTACATCACCTGGAAAGCTCAGCAAAGTAACTCACCCTTTGACAAAAGAGAAAGCACAAGACACATCAGAAACAACTTGCAGAGACCACACAGCAAAAGACAATACAAAAATAGGAAAGATCACAAGGCCAAATAACAAACGAAGCAAGCAAGTCAATGTAGAAGCCATTGAGGAAATCAATAGGCAGAAAGGAAATACATCACAAAAAGGGGACAAGGGAGAAGCAACAGGGGAAACAACCATAAATGAAAGCAATGAGAATGGCAGATTAATGGAATCCACCACCCAGTGGGTTAAGAAAACTTTCTACAACACATCTGTAGAACAAACAGAAACAAGTGCAATCAGAAAAGCAGAACAAATTCCAGGTAGATTGTGGGCAGATCAGTTAGAGGAATATTCAGAGAAAGGAGAAATTCCGGAAGAAATGCAAGGCGAAGAAGAAGACAATGAGGAGAACACTGTAACGCAGCCAACAAAAGAAAACAATCAAGAACAGAGAACTTCTCTCATTACAATAATGGAAAGAACAATGGAACAGGATCCAATCCATCGAATAGGAACACTAAGAGCTCAGCTACAGGCAATCATCAGGCCAGAAACATGTTAACAACAACTGCAATCATGAGTGAAGGTAAAGAAGCAACAGGCAAAGACATGGATAATGAGAGCATAACACAGAATTTCAAAAACATTGCAAGACAAGGAGACCTGTCGCCAACCCATATTGGTAAACAAACTGGACCAGGAACATATCAAAGGGAACAGTTAAAGGACAACAGCAGCCCTCCAACAATAAGGATCCAACCAAAAAGAGCATTGACATATCCCAGAAAAACACAATGAAAGCAATCATATGGAACATAAGATCAGTCAACACCATGCAAGCCTTCGAAAGACTGATCACACTTCACAACAAGCATCAATTTGAATTCATTGGCATCATGGAACCAAAATAGCAACTCAGGAAGCTAGAACAATACAGGAGAAGAATTTGTTTAACACAAGCAATAGCAAATGTGTCCAACAAAATCTGGGCTTTTTTGGACGATGCCTACAATGTCACAGTGCTCGTACATTCAATCCAACAACTAACACTGAAGCTCCTCCGCACAGAGTCAAAGATGGAACTCATCCTCACGCTTGTATATGCTAAGTGTACACCAATAGAAAGAATAGAACTATGGGACTCAATATATGACCTATCCCGGACTATCACCAATCCATGGATAGTAGGAGGAGATTTCAATGTCATCTGTGACCAAGAAGAGAAGTATGGAGGACTCCCAGTCCTTTTTAATGAAGTAGATGACTTCAACCATTGCATAAACATCAGCTGCTTAACTGACTTGGGATTCAAAGGAAGTATCTTCACTTGGTGGAATGGGAGGGCAGATGAGGAGTGCATCTTCAAGACTGGATAGATGCTTAGCAAACCAACTGCTACAACAAGCTTTTCCAACAATTGAAGTCACACACCTCCACAAAATTGGATCAGATCATAGTCCTCTGCTAATACACTTTGATCAAAAGCCAATAAAGATCAAGAAACCTTTCAAATTCCTCAACTTCTGGACCAAGCAGGACACCTTTGCAACAGTGGTCAAAGAAAACTGGCAAGCTGACTTCCATGGAGACCCATTCATCATATTCAACGATAAGCTAAAGAAGCTAAAGAAAGCCCTGTCCCTTTGGAGCAAGGCTACTTTTGGAGATATTTTTCAGATCATAGCAAGCATGGAAGAAGTGGTTCTTGTCCACGAACAACAGTTTGAGGAGAACCCTACTGCCCAAAACAGATAAAGATTGCAAAAGGTGCAAGCTCAAATGGTCAGACATCTTGCTGTAGAAGAACAATTCTGAAAACAAAAAGCAAGAATGGCTTGGTTCAAAGATGGAGATAGAAACACCAAATTCTTCCACACTCAAGTAAATGGCAGAAGGAGAAGGCTACAGATCACAAGAATTCAAAATAAAGATGGCATCTGGTTGGAAGAACAAGAGCAGATAGCAGAAGAAGCCACCTCATACTACAAGGACCAATTCACGGAAGAAACTACTCCCACAGACTTCAAGATTTGGAAAACATACATCAATTGATTGACTCACAGCAAAATGCAGAACTGATTAGGCTACCATCAAAAGAAGAAACAAAACAAGCTGTCTTTAGCCTAAACAAAGATAGTGCAGGAGGCCCCGATGGCTTCACAGGTACCTTCTATCAGTCCTGCTGGGAAATCATAGGAGAAGACATACACAACATGGTCACAGCATTCTTTTTAGGCAAACATCTTCCCAAAAGTATATCACACACAAATCTGGTCCTTATTCCAAAGAGGAAGGAGATAGAAACCTTCACTGATCTAAGACCAATAAGTCTGAGCAACTTCATCAACAAGGTCTTCTCGAGAATCATTCATGAAAGATTGTTGGTCATCCTACCCTCTCTAATCTCCCAAGAACAAGCTGGATTTGTTAGAGGCAGAACAATAGTGGAAAATGTTCTTCTGGCACAGGAAATCATCACTGACATTGGGAAAAGAATAAAGGCAGGTCCAAATGTGGTTATCAAACTGGACATGACCAAAGCATTTGACAGAATATCTTGGTTATACATTGCAAAAGTTCTGAGGAAGATGTGCTTCAATGAAACTTTCATAGGCATGATCATGGACATAGTGGGAAACAATTGGTATTCAATCCTCATTAATAGTCAACCACATGGCTTCTTCAAATCAACAAGAGGCGTCAAACAAGGAGATCCTCTGTCCCCCACTCTCTTCATCATTGCTGCTGAAGCACTTTCAAAAGGATTAAATGCACTGCATCAAAATCATGTATCATATGCAGATGATATGATAATTTTCACATCATCAGATGCTAAATCATTACAGTTGGTAATGGAGACACTGAGTGCATATGAAGCAGCTTCAAGACAGCTAATAAATAGAAACAAGTCAGCAATCTACATGCATCACTCAGCTGCTCTAGAGGCAGTGGAAAGAACAGAAAGAATCACAAGAATTGGGAGACAGAACTTTCCATTCACCTATCTAGGCTGTCCCATTTACTACTCAAGGAAGAGAATCATATACTATCAAGACATTGTGAGCAAGATCCAACATAGATTGCAATCCTGGAAGGGGAAGCTACTTTCCATAGGTGGTAGAGCCATATTGATCAAGCATATCTTGCAAAGTATGCTAGTGCACCTATTATCAGCAGTGAATCCTCCCAATCAAGTAATTAATAACATCCACAAGCTTTTTGCTCAATTCTTCTGGAGTAGTACAATAGGAGGCACTAGCAGACACTGGTCATCCTGGAACAACCTATGCCTACCACAAAATGAAGGAGGAGCGGGATTCAGATCTCTTCATGACATGTCAAAGGCCCCTTTTCTACAAACTATGGTGGAATTTCAAAACTAAGACAAGCCTTTGGAGTGCATTCATGTCACAGAAATATTGCAAAAAACATAATGCAGTAACTGTTCCATGGAAGAAAGGATCACAAGTCTGGAAGAAAATGCTAGAAAGTAGATAGTTCATCGAACACCAAATTGCTTGGCAACTAAAAATGGGATCCTCAGTCTTCTGGTACGACAACTGGACCAAACTAGGAGCCCTATACTTCCGGGTACCAGCAAACTCCCCAATTGAAGAAGCACTTCAAAATGTAAACAATACCCTGCTCAATGGTAACTGGAATAGGCAGCAGCTCTCAGAACATTTGCCACAAGACATGGTAGAACACATAATCACCACAATAAAGCCACCAAGAATGGAAAAGACTCTTGATATTCCATACTGGATGCTACAGAATCAAGGACAATTCACAGTCAAAATAGCATGGGATTACTTGAGGAAAAGAGAAGATCCTAAAATAGCATATGAGAAGATCTGGGTAAAGGGACTCCCTTTCAAAATTGCTTTCTTCATGTGGAGAGTCTGGAGGGCAAAAATACCACTGGATGACATCCTGAAAAGATGGGGGTATCAGCTGCCCTCAAAATGCTGGTGCTGCACTGATCCAAAGGAAGAAAGCATGACTCACCTTTTTTACACCTCAAATACTGCCACCAAGGTGTGGAAATACTTCATGCATAGAGCAGGGATTTCATTTGAGGAACTAACATTTCATCAAGCAATAACAAGATGCTGGACAGCACAAACAGCTAACAGACTAAAACCAATAATGCAGGCACTCCCGGCATGCATCATATGGGAACTATGGAAAAGAAGAAACAGCTACAAGCATGGGGAACCAGTCACAACTGATAGAGTGATCTACCAAGTTTCCACAACATTGCAAGCCTTGGTCCACACCAGAAAGCCCGGAATCAATGTCCCACACAATTGGCAGGAACTTATACATAGGCTTGAAAACTACACCCCAAGACTAAGCTACAACAAAGTCATCTGAGAATTCCCTTTACCAGGATGGATAAAGATTAATACAGAGAGCATCAAGAGGGAACCCAGGGAGAAGTTCAATTGGCTTTTGTGTAAGAAATGAAACAGGAGACCTAATTTATGCTCTTGGCACAGAATGTTTGCAAGGAACTAACATAGTTGCAGAAACAACAGCCATTCAGGAAGCACTAAGATACTGCAACACACAAGGATTCACTAGCATCTGGCTACAAACAGACTCCATGCTCCTAAACAATATAATTAATGGTTCATGGAAGCCACCCTGGTGCATAGCTGATCAAATAGAGGAAATCCTCCAATTTAAAGACTCCCTTGGCCTGATAGTATCACACACATATAGGGAGGGAAACAAGTCGGCAGATCACCTGGCCAATTATGCTCTTGACAATGGAAGAATTGAATGCCATCACTTCGATCAGCTGGACTCAACAGGTAGGAAAATCTTAAATGCAGACAAAATGCAATGTCCATATATAAGAGTGAAGGTGACAAAATGACAATCTGCTCATTATACCAGCACACCACAGGACAGGACCTCTGCTTAAAAACAAGAAACACACATGAGGGGGAGGAAGCCTATGACACTAAAATGCTGTTTTTACACACTCTAACTATCTTTGTTAATGTGCAGGGTGCAGGACATATTAAATGAGATACATCAGCAGCACAATTGATGGCAAAACAGCAGCAGAGAAAGGAAAACCAGTTGCAAACTCAGCAACAATACAAAGACCAAACTGAAGCATTGAAAAGATAGCAGTAACAGATTTCTTCAAGCTAAGAAAGCCCCACTGCAACAAAAGAATCAAAGACACCAGCAAAGTAACAAAACTAGCAAGAGCAGAACAAAGAGAGCAAAAAATAGGAAATAACAATCTGTGCAATCAGAGACAACTTGCAGCAACAAGGATGGAAAAGTTGAATCAACAAACAATTCACAAACTGCTCAACAACAGCAAGGTCATTGGCAGGAATCAACAGACACCAAAGCAGCCAAAGATACCAGAAGAAGCAGCAAACTCAGTAGCAGAAATCAGACTCGGCAAATAGGAAACAACAACAACAGACACATTAAGCATGGCAAGGCAATCTTAGAGCAGCAAAGAAGCCAGCTACATCATCAAAGAATCAAAGTCAGCAAGGCAAACACTCAGCATTCAAAGCAACAAATTTCAAGCTTACAGCAAAGACATAAGTAATACAATCCAGCACAAACAGTACAACTGAACACAACAGGAAAAGAAACAACAATGCAGCTAAGGACAAGAAGGAAAGAGGTCCCAACAAACAGCATCACAATGGCAAAAACAAATAGCAACATCAACATTGCAGGAAGCTATTGTCATAGGCTAAGGTTATTGGCGCAATTGCATTGTGTGGTATTAGCACCCCCGATGCTCAATCTAATGCAATTGCATCAATCACCTTACTCCTATACAAACAACAATACATACAAGGGATACAGATCATATCCTTGGAGCTACACTGGACAAGACTCAACTCACATCAGGAACAACACGACCAAAATCTGCAGCAATCACAACAAAGGCAGTAGCAGAACACACAAGACAAACACCAGCATCACTAGCAGAAACATTACACTCCCTCAACCAACGAAAACAGCTCTCAACAGGTCCATTCCTATCACAGATGCAGAATCAAACATCAGCAGACATCAGGCCAACACCAGCAGCTTCACTCCATGCAGGAACAAGAACACACACACGAGCAAGCAGCAGGCCAGAATCAGCATGAAATATGACAACAGAACTTCTGTCCAACTCCCAGTAAGATAGCCAAAGAGCAAGCCAGCATCCACGCAAGCAAAGAACAACATACAGAAGACACAGCAGCCTCCTCAGGAAGCAGGGCATCCTCAAGCAGACTCAGATTCACTCTATACTATGTCAATATCAAAGAAAATGGAATAGCCTTCCAATACATCCAAAACTGAAGCAGCATAAAGAGGATCAATGGACACAGAACTCACTTCCCAGACAGCAGTCATCAATTGGCAAAGGCTTTTGCGACAGAACAAAAAACAAACTTCTCATCCTCCAACTAGTAATAGGAATACATGTAACTACTATAGTCGACCTAAACTTACTTCACATTGTTTTTGTACATGTGACTATCTATCACTATTATAAGATAGATAGCCATCACATCAACTTAGGTCCGACACATTTAGCACTTCTGGATCACCAAGAGAGAAGGATCATAAACCCCTACCACACTTTAGGCACCTCTAAGACAAGGTAAATATATATTTTTGGGGAGGTAAGGTTCATGTTCCCCTCCGGCTTTGTACATTTTGCTAAGTGAATATAATAGTAGCATATCTTAACCAAAAAAAAAAAATAGAGTGAAGGATTATTTTGAGAATCCTTATTATTCTCATCACCACAATGACGATGATTATAATTTCGTCTATTGCGCGTCCACATTCATTGATACCTTCACGGTAATAATTTTATCTTCTTTCAGATTTATTACATATTTCTACCACATTCTCTCAAGGGAATGAGAATGAAGCAAATTCAATGGGACGGGTTTTCACTTCTTGTGCTCACGATCATACATGACTTTTATCATGGCAAGAAATAAAAATTTTACCACTTCGGGTGGTTATAATTTCTTACAAACTCTATTAGAGTTATAATCAAAATTTATTGTCTTTGCTTGTATTTAAAATTAAATTATAAAATTTAAGATTTTAAAAGAGAAAAATAAGGTAAAATACTTAAATCCAGAATTTTATTCCTGTAGAAACTTCATGGAACAATTGACAATCACTATGCTCAATATTATGCATAAATTGATTACCATGCACGTATCACAAAGCCTGGTGACCAAAGCAGATTCCTCTACTCAATTGATTAGAGTCTCGTGCTGATAATGTGTTATCAAACAATAAAAGAAGAAGAAGAGCATTGAAGAGAAAAGTAGAGAGATAGAATTCTTATTGACTTGGGATGATTTACAATGGAATAGAATCCCTCTATTTATAGGGAAAAAGTAACTTAGCCACCAAGTAACAAACTCCTAAAATCTCTCTAAAATATAGACATTCACCTTAAATATAATTCTATTTATAACAACTTCTTTAGTTACGTTTAAATTTTTGGACATATTTTTCAAACAGTTCTTTATTCACCTAGGATTTCAAGGATATTTCTTTTTATTTCGTGCCTAATCTAGTTGTCCCTAAATATCAAAACTAATAAATTCTTGTATATAAAAGTTGAGTTCAAGTATTAAGTATTAAAAAATTAAAATAGAAGGCATTATAGTTATATTAATATACGGAAGTATTAATTTATATAAGATCAAATCTTAATGAATTTTAAAGTCCTACATATTAGGACTTTTTACATAGTTCAAATAAGAAAAGATTTAATAATAAATTTTAGTTTATTTCAAAGTCTTAAATATGTTACGACCCCAATTTTCCTCCGTGGGATATCGTGACGGCATCTAGTCTCTAAAACTAGGTAAGTCTAAATAATACGCGAAATTAGATAAGAGATTAAAACCTGAACATCCCAACAATTTCATAAAAGGAATCTGCCAAAACTCAATACATAAAATCCTAAAACCTGGTGAGATATAAGTCACAAGCTTTAAGTATAGTACCAACTACTCCTATACATCACTGTCTATCAAAAACATAAAAAGATGAGAGAAGAACGGAATAGAAGGGGACTCCAAGGCCTGCGGTCACGGGCAGGTGTACCTTGAAGTCTCTAAGAAGCAACACAACGCACTAATATCGGGGCTGGTAAGATGCACCTGGATCTGCATAAAGACATATGTAGAGAGTAGTATGAGTACACCACAACGGTACCCAGTAAGTGCCAAGCCTAACCTCAGTAAAGTAGTGACGAGGTCAGGTCAGGGCCCTACTAGAAATAATAGGAAACAAGGCAGAAGATTTAATAATATATGAAATGACTGAGAAGTGAATGAGAAACTACAGAAAGATAACAACACAACAAATAGAGGTAAACAACAGGGGCGCACTCGAGGTATAGCCTCGCAGACCCAAAAGTAAATACACAATAGGGGCGCTCCCGAGGTATCGCCTCGTAGTCCCAAAAGTAAATATGCAACAGGGGAGCTCCCAAGGTACCACCTTATAGTCCCAAAAGTAAATACACAACAGGGGCGCTCCCGAGGTACCACCTCATAGTCCCAAAAGTAAATATGCAACAGGGGAGCTCCCGAGGTACCGCCTCATAGTCCCAAAAGTAAATACACAACATGGGAACTCTTGAGTTACCTCCTCGTAGTCCAAAAAATAAATACACAACAAGGGAGCTCCCGAGGTACTGCCTCGTAGTCCCAAAAGTAAATATGCAACAGGGGCACTCCTGAGGTTCCACCTCGTAGTCCCAAAAGTAAATACACAACGGGGGCGCTCCCGAGGTACCCAATGGGACAATGAACGTACAGCAAGGAATCCTATAGTTAAAGACTGAATACAAAATCAAGGAAATAGGTAATCCAACTAAACATGTTGTACAAATTGCATGTAAGAGATAAGACATGTAGATATGTGATATTGTGCTAAACATGATGACTATACATGCTAGAGTAACTCAGTTAAGGAATTAAAAAAAAAACTACTTAGCAAGAACCGAATTTTTAACATTTAACCCAAATACGGACTCGTCACCTCGCGTACACGACCTTCATGTGTTGCAAATACCATAACAGTACCAAAACATAAAAGGGAGTTTCCCCCGTACAAGGTTAGACAAGTCACTTACCTCAAACCTCACTCAATCAGTTAATAAGAATGCCCTTCCCTCAATTTTACGACTCCGAACGACCCAAATCTAGCCAAAAGTAATTTCATACTATAACTATAACTATAAGAAACTGAAATATGACTTTAACAAGGAATTGAAAAATCGTCCCAAAAGGTCGACCCAGGCCCACGTTTCGGAATTGGGTAAAAGTCACAAAATACGAACATCCATTCGATATCGAGTCCAACCATACTAAATTTACCAAAATCTAATACCAAATCGCCACTCAAATCCCTAGCCTCAAACTCCCAAATTCCACCTTAAATACACACAAACAAGGTGGAAAATTCAATAGGAAAACAATATTATTGAATAAAAATATTCACAAGTGACTTACCTCAAGAAATCCCACGAAAATCCTCTCAAAATTCGCCTTAGACCAAGTTTGCAAAGTCCAAAATGAGAGAAATCACGAAACCTTTGGTTTTAAACACTGCCCATCACTTTTCCGCTTTTGCGAATCAAAATTCGCTTCTGCGATACCACTTTTGTGGTGAAATCTCCGCATCTGCGGAGCTTACTTAAACTCCTAGATATCGCACCTGCGCACAATCATTCGCATCTGCGGAAGCGCTTCTGGGCCCACTCGTCCAATTATGCGGAAACCTTGGCCACCTCAGTTCCCTCACTCTCCGCTTCTACAATCATCCTTCCGTAGAAACGGCTCTAATTCTGCGGCCTTTACGTCCCACCTGCGACCACTGACCACCACCTTCAGTTCCGCTTCTGCACTTGGCCTCACGCTTCTACGAGCCCGCACCTGCAGTAAAATTTGCGCAGGTGCGATTGCACCAGAACTGGTGCACTTCAACCATTCTTTAAGTTCAACATAATCCGTTAACCATCCGAAACCACTCGAGGCCCCTGGGGCCTCAACCAAACCTACCAACAAGTCCTATAACAAAATACGAACTTAGTCGAGCCTTCAAATCACATCAAACAATGCCAAAATCACGAATCACACCCCAATTCAAGTTTAATGAACTTTAGAATGTCAAACTTCTACATTCGATGCCGAAACCTATCAAATCAAGTACGATTGACCTCAAATTTTGCACACAAGTCATAATTGACATTACGGACTTATTCCAGCTTCCAGAATCAGAAATCGAACCCGATATCAAAAAGTCCACTCCTGGTCAAACTTTCTAAAAATCATCCAACTTTTCAACTTTCGCCATTTGACGCCAAAATGACCTACGGACCTCCAATTCAACATCCAAACATGCTCCTAAGACCAAAATCACCCTACGGAGCTATTGAAACGGTTGAAACTCCATTACGGAGTCGTCTTCATATAATTCAAACTGCAGTCAATTTGTAAAACTTAAACTACCAATTTAGGGACTATATGTCCCATTTTACTCCGAAACCAAACCTCCCGGCAAGTCACGTAATCACAAAATAAAATGGAAGAAGCAATAAATAGGGGTTCGGGGCTAATACTCTTAAAACGACCGGCCGGGTCGTTACAAAATATTAGGAAAATACTTGTAAAAGACTATTTTTTTCAATATGAACTCTATTTTTTAAGAGTAAAAAAGGCAAACTTCATTTCGCTCTTAGTGTACGTGCGTTGCGGGTGTTCCCAACCAATAGTAATTTTTGTCAAAAAAATTATAAAATTATATTTGAGTTATAAAATAAAGTATAAGCTTATGAAATTGATAAATATTGATCCTATATAGCTAACTTAGTAAAAGAATTTTTTTTTTTTTTCATAAGAGTCTTCAATAAGTATTCAATATATTCACCTTACATTAATTTTTTAATTTTTTAATTTTATCAGTTAAATCATAAGTTATCGTGCTTCCTTTTTAGTTTCAGTAAAAACACATAGCTCTTGAAGATTTAAGATTTAAGATTTTTTCTGAAACACATAGTCTTTTATTACGATTCTTTAAAGATCTACCAAATAATATAACTTAAAAAATTGAATTATATGTCTTTTGAGTTTACCTTCCTTCAAAGGTTTCAATATTACGTAAGGTTTTAGTTGTTGAAATAAAGAAAAAAAATATATGATTTACATAACTTTATCGAAATAGGCGCGAGGAAAGAAAGTATTACTAAGTTAAACAAATTTAATAGGACGAACAAATTACTATAAAAAGTTATAGAACTCACTAACTGTGTGTATATATATATATATATAATCTATTTTAAAGCCTAAACAGTTGAACATCCTACAAAATTCAAATAAGAAAAGATTTAATAAGAAAAACTTTTAGTTAATTTTCAAATCTTAAATAATCATAAAATATTTACACTACATTTATATTAACTATAAAAAATATTTAAAAGATAAAAGTCAATCAACATTCATGTGGAGGCTTCGTGTTTTTATAATATAAATTTAGGCTTTTCCGATTTAGTATGATTAAATGTGGTATCAAATAATTATTTTGGGTACTTAATTAAACATGGATTGACTATTTTTCATGATTAAAATAAGAACGTTTAAAATGCATATTTAATTGTTCCACGTTGAACTAATTTTAATTTAGACGTTATTTATATTAAACAATTTTAATTTAATATGTTATGTCCCATTTTTCAACTTCTTAATTACAAATTAATTGTATTATGTCGTGCATATCATTTTACAAAGGATAACTTTCGCTTGGTACGATTCATATGAGATAAAATATTTTTATTTAAATTTATAAATATTAATTTTTTTTTACATATATTAATAAGGAAAAGATTTAATATATAAAATTTTAATTTATTTCAAAATCCTAAATATTAGGCGTACCATTGTCCTAAATATATGATGAAACTATCATGGAAGGGAACTCTTGTCAGGGTTCAATTCGAGAAGCTTGAGACTAGTATGGAAGGACAATTTGGTCAGGGTCTAAATTCATGTACTTATCTTTTAAACACTTTAGACGTAGGGAATCGAACCAAAATGCAAGACTAAGTAGTTTTGATTTTAATCTACACGATAAAAAAACAAACTTTGTATTGATAAGAGATAACAGATACAACGTAGATTTTGAGTTGGTAATAACTGCATCGGTCTTTATCTTATAGCCAACTTTATCAAGAGTTATCTTATTTATACTGACTTTATCCAATTTGATTAGACTACAAATGCGGAAAAACTTTTAGGAAGTTGATCGGTTGACAATTTGGGCCATATGTTGTTAACGTCTGAAATATATATATATATATATAAGAGTAAAAAGATTTTGACTAGTGCTTGCGTAAGTTGTGATTGGGTGACAAGTGATAAGGGTAGAGTGAGATAAGCTTGTCTTTGTTATTTCCTATTTTTAGAATTCTGAACCTAACAAACCATAGGCTTTTTGAGTTGGCAACTTGTAGTGCTTCAGCCTTTGTGGAAAATCTTTTTGTTAACCATTTTGCTATAGCAGATAAAGGCATGCTTCACAACACTGATCAGCTAAAATTAGTTTTCCACTATTATTGGTAAAGAACGCTAATTCATTGATATTAAATTATTCTGAAATTTAACAACTTGTCTTCTAAAACGACAATAATATCAATTGGGAAACGGCAAGTGAAAAGGTTCGTAGCAGAGTCAGTATATTCAAAGTGAATACATTTTATTCTATTAATATATATTTTAAATCTTTTTCATGGACATGTATAATTCGTGCCTAAAGCCATGAATAAAAGAAAAAAAATAGCTATGCACTTACTTATTTTAATTATTCTAGATTAAAGGACACATAAACTTTTGCTCAAAGGATTATAAGGGGACAAGCAGTGGTCGCATACTCGCACTTATACTTTCTCGTACAACATTAGATCCGCCTTGAAATTTTCTTTTATGGAATGGAGAATTGAAAAAGTCAAAATAATATTCATTCTACCATATAACAGAGAACCATTAATAAAAACACCTTAGCTAACACGCACCTAAACTAGTTATAGGAAGTATGTAGCTAACTGTGTAGAGATTATATCAAGTCATATCATTTGTAAACTCCAATAGCAAATGAACAAAATTGGTGGAGTGTAAAGTAATGGTGCAAACCATTTGCACGCGCAGAAAGTGAAAAAGAAAACAAAAACGACGAATATGAGAAAGGGAGAAGAAGGGAACCTTTAGCCTGTGGGCATGTGAATTCTGAACAATTGTCTTGCACTCCTCTGAGTTCATATTTGCGAACCCTTGCAATTGCGGAACAGGGATCACAATTGCAAACTCTAAATCTTCTTTAGAAGTTGTAATTGCGACAAAGGCTACGCAATTGCGAAGCTGACTTCCTTCGCAAAAAAGACCAAGTGGTGGCAAATGCGACTCAACCCTAGCCTGTACTATCTTCCCAAATGCGAAAGGGAAAGTCGTATATGTGATATCTAACCACCCCTGCCCACCTTGCAAATGCGAGCAACAAGAGGTGATGCTTATGGTTTGACCTGGGAAAAAGGTACTGTGGGGGAGGGAGGTGATCATGTCAGATCATTCGCCCCTGATATTTCTAAGCCCCACTTCTCATTTCTACCGAAGCTTCTAATTTTGCATTCCCCTAAGATGGCCCCTAGATAAGTGCCGGTAAGCGTCAAGTTTTGATTCGGGTGCTAGAAAGAGTGAACCTTCTGGATTATTTCGGGGAGGATGCTATATAATTGCAGGAGTTGGTCGGTTCTATGACGAGTCAATCCAATGTCAATCTGTGATTAATATACTTTAGTGCACCCTTCAGGTATGTCTTAGATTTTCACCCTCTTCGTCTTCTGCTATTACTTTCGCATGGTTTTGTAAATGACGTTGCGATTGCATTTTTGCTGCAGGACAATTTGTTTTTGGCCCAAATTAGGAGGAGGTTCTTACTCCATTAGGAAACAATGGCAGAACTGAAGGAAGGTATCAGGGCTTGGGAGTCTAAATTAAAAAATATGCATGTATAGTTAAGCAAGGTAAAGAAATAGATGGAGAAGTAAAATGCTACGCAATGTTAAGAGGTTAGAACACCTCGAGGCATTGGTTGCTCAGAAGATGGCGTATTAGATCCAGTTGGCTGATGAGCATGCAAAGCTTATTGATGACCTTACCCGGGCAAAAGTGCTAGGGAGATACCTCGAGAAGGCTCTTAGATCTTGGAAGGATTCTATAGAATATTTCAAGACTGGGGGGGATAGACTGCGAGGCAATAAGGACAAGGTGATTCGGGACCTTGACAGATTGAGGGTGCAGTTCAAATTTGTTCAGAACATTGTCTTTCTAAAATCTAAGTCATCAATATTGAAGGCTGTTTGAGCAGGGATCCCTAACTTGAAAGAAAAAATTTAGAAGGTGAGGTAGATAGTAAAAACTGCCTGACAGGCTATGGATTCATCTTTTCTCTTGAAGAATTCATGGAAAGGGAGGCATTTCTATACCTCCCAAAAGAGGAAGTCAAAGAGGAGCATATTGAAATGAACCCTGACCCTTTGGTTCATCAATGGTTTATCTGTCTCCTTCTGCTCCACCGCCTATTGGTCCGACCCCTCAAGATCCACAACCTTCTTCCTTCTCGATAAGGGACCAGTAAAGTAACAGTATACGTGCAGTGACTAGTGTCTGGTGTTCTAGAAGCCTTTTATTTTATTTTTGTGGACTTTGGCTAGTTGTGAGTGTTGTGGATACTTCTTTTGTAATAAGTCGGGACTTGAGATTAATGAAAAATAATAGTTCCCTTACTTTTGTCTACGCCTTTTAGAAATATTTCTTGAATATGTTTGCAATTTCCTTCTAATGTTTCGGATATCCGATAGTATCCTTGTCTGTCCCAAATATTTTATCTTAGAGGAACTTGCTGCCAGTTCCGAGAATGTCATATCGAGAAAAAAGCACGGTGCTTGATTGTCCTGAAATTTTTGGTCTCAAATATGATACGTTTGGGTCACATAATTATATGGTCGTTCGCATTCTGGAAGTTCTGAGAAGCTTCATGAAAGTGAGATTTCATTAGGTAGGAATATCAAGTGTTTATGAAACCCTTATTTTGGATCCTTAACATTCAATGCCGCATCCATTTAATGTACGAGACATGTGGTTGAACCTTATTGTGAATGCCGCCTTCAGCAATTGTCGAGGTAATGATGAATTCCCCTTATAAAAGGAGTAGTTCATGTTTTTCTTTCTAACTTTACTTCCTTAAACTCTCATCTATTTTCTGCAAACACTGCCTTTTATGACCTAAGAAGTTCTTTTTGACTTTTCCTTACTCTCCTCAACCTTCATCAAAGGATTCTAGAGCTACAACTCTTCTCCATTTGTGCTGTTGGCACCGTGGAGGATAAATCTGTTGCTGCCTCTGTTGAGTCTACCGTTGTTTATGTTGTGTCTCATCCGGCAAAAAATAGGAGGACAACCAAGAAGGTTGACCTAGCATCCCTGTATGAATGGACGATTTCGGACACTGTGCCGTAGGAATTGAGAAATGACACGACTATAATGTTAGGGAGAAGACCAATAAATAGTGGGGATTAAAATGCTCGTGTGTTTACATATCCCTCATTCGACAAGTTTGGGAGGACTGCGGGTGGACATAGAGAGATCTCATCCTTGGACTTCCCATGGAGGGCGAGAGGCTCACCAACAATCTCAATGGTCATTCCTTCATATGTACATACCCCTTCACCATAGGATTTAAACTTCCGATGGATGATGTTATTGATATGGTCTGCGTCTGGTACAAAGTGTTCCTAGCCCAGGTTGGTCCCCAAGTTACCATGGGGGAATAATCAACATAACTCACTGGGGTTCAATGGCCCTGATATCCAACTGCAGCAATGACTACAATTTGAGATGGTTCAAGAGATACTTCGTGGTGTAGACCCCGACTCCCTGAAGAAATAGAGCCGTAATTGTAAGGGCTTTTGTTATTCCCTTTTTGTGGCTTGCAGCTGTTGTAGTGGCTCTCGAGGGGGCACCTGATATTAGGGATGGGTATCCAGGATTCTAAGCATTTCCACCAACTTTTTGAGAACTTGGAATGCCATTGCAGTTAAACTAGGTCCCTTGAAGCAAACTACCATGTGTACCTCTATTCCGTTTTGAGCGCTTTTTTTTATTTTACCTCCCTTTTTATTTTTAAATTTTTTTTTTTATATGTAGCCAGATTTCTACATGTTTTGGTCTTGATAAGGGACCCCCATATCATGCTCATCCTCCTGCTGGCCTTCTATTTTTTGGAGCAAATACTTTTTGGAGAAACCAAGAATTGCTCGTTGAAGCACAACAGGAATTTGCTGCTGACGCTCGCATAACACTGCCTATATCCAAGGCTACTAAGAGGAAAATGACCTCCGAGAAGAGAGTTGCATGTCCTAGACTCAAAGGGAGAAGTCCCTGAGATGCTCCCCAGGCTGTTCAGAATGGCGCCGCTGAGGAACCTGTGTGCCCCAACCTTAGTTTGGTCAATTCTGAAGAAAAAGATCCTCGACCTGTTGCTTTGTTCAGGAAAGAACTTGAATACTTAACTTCGGCTGAGGGGTTATAGCTTGCCCGATATTCCTTATCTCGGGGAAAAGCCATAGAGCATTTATGGGACCCTAAGGCATTACCTTCCCAAGTGAATCCTCCCACATAAGAGTTTTGGTCTTGAAGGGTTTTGATGCTCCTACTGCCTGTACAAGTGAACAACAGGTTTTCACTTTCTCCGTGCCCAGTGAGGTTGATCTTTTTAAAGATCCCAAACATGTCACTGCCTATCTACATGATTTGGTAGGTCTCAAGGAGTGAGAGACGATCGTACCATAAATTCGGTGGCGCTGGTGACCCAAATGGCTTATGAAGCTACTATAGTATGCTTTCTAAACTTTTTGTTCGTTGTTTTTATGGTTATGTCCTTCTAGTTGATCCATCTTCTTTCTCAGTGCCAATTACTTTGCTCCACTTAGGGGCCATAAAAAGAGTCCAACAGGACGTTGCTATAGCTAAGGAGGTGGTGAAGTATGATCGTGCATTGAGGGCTAAGAATGAAAGGCTCAAGAAGGCGATTGAGGGCCTCAAGATCGAGAAGGAGGCTTTCTTGGAAAGGACCGAAGTAGCAGAGAGAAGTGCTGAACTAAGGATGCAACAATATCTTGGTAGTGAGGCGGCTCTTAGGTTTGAGCAGAGTAGGACCAATTAAAGGCTTTCAGCCCCTTCAGGATGAGTTAGCCTCGAAAGCGAGCATAGAGGTTTAGTTGAGGGAAGAGTGTTCCTAGTTAGAGCTATGGAGGGAGGATTAAGGTTCGACAAGAAAGCGGCCGAGGAAAGAGCCAGTGCGTGCAACGCCAATCGGGAGACCTTCTAGGGAGCTTACGAAGCTCTAAAAAGGAGGATGGAGTTAGAGCGATACTGGGTTGTTTCGGAGACTCGCATGATCGCTCTGACGAGGTACATATCGATTTAGTAGACTAACAACACAAGATTTATTTTCTTGAAGGTGAGGAGAGGGATATTTGGAGGCAGCTTGATCACTCAACATTGAGTCGGGTGAAGACGATTTCGAGGGCAGAAATGGTGAAGAAGAGGAGATAACTTCACATCCCGAGTTTTCATCACCTCCAGTTGCTGTGGCTGCTCCTTATTCGGATGTATATTCAACCTATGTTCCTAAAATTCCATTGTTAGAACTTAGTTCATGACCTCAAGGTCCCTCTTAGGTAGTTTTTTGTAATTTCTGACTTTGAGCCCCCTCAGTATATAAATAAAATATCATTTTGAGACTCATGTTGTGCCTTTTTCATATGTGTTGAAAGCTTATTGTGCTTGCAAATATTCATTTCGTGTTTCCTTTTTGGCTTTGATCTTGCATACTTAGTAGTTATTTTATGATTCATTTCTTCTAGAGCAATCATTGCAAGTCATGACTAAGAATTTCGTGCATAAAAGTGAGCCTTTTTATGTCTATTAGACGCTTATGAAAATAACATCCCATCTTCACTTAGGTGTTAAAAGTGAAAGGATTTGGCCCGAGTAGACATTTGTCCCAAAATAAAGTACTAAAAGTGTGCTTGTAAGAAAGCCGAGACAAAGTTCAAAAGAAGATTGAATTCTCATTCATTCAAGTAAGGTGGCCCCTGTTGGATCATATGTACAAGTATACCATTTTTCATAATAGCTTTATCCTAATTTATTTAGAGATCTTGTGAGATTTTGCAATCTTCCGATATACTAATTTGAAATTTTATCTTCTATTTATCCATGTTTCTTTTGATCTTCATCAGTTCATATTTGCAATTCCATATAGTGTAGTCCCCCTAGCGTTCGAGTTTGAAGAATGAAAACTCGGGCACTAGTATAATTTATTGACAATACCTGGTCAACTATTCGGGCCTGCCGTGACTTGCTCTCCTTCTACTCTTGTGTAGGGAAGTAAAGGGAGAGGAGAGCTTTGAGATGAAGATGGTGTCAGAACCCTTCTAGTCAGACATTTTGACGTTGGCTGGGAACTATGGTGGTTCTTGAATATTGCCAAGAATCAGTGTCATCATCACTCGGGTTGGGCTAGTTTAATTCCTATCACTGAAAAATGTTTAGAATAATAAAATAAAATAAATTTGTAATGCATGAGTCAGGAAGTAGAACCATTAATATTTTTAGAAGTAGAATTTTTTGATGTTTTTCACGTTCTAGTTTGCCTTCAGGGGTCTGTTATCCATCTCCCACATTCGGCTCTTGGGGACACTGAGAATACATTTTGCACTACACAGTCCCCTACTTTGAAGTATCAAATGTTCACCTTCTTATTGTAATACTTCTCGATTCTTTTCTTCTATCCGAATAAAAGCCATTTCCCTCGTCCTTCTAGTAGGTCCAAGCCGGTGGTTACGACATCATTGTTTGACTCTTTGGTGGTATGGGTGAACCTTAATCTTGGTCCTTCTATCTCGACCGAGATGAGCGTTTCAGATCTGTACATGAGGGAAAAAGGGTCTCCTCTATGCTCGACTTTGTCGTTGCACGGTAGGTCTACAATACTCCGGATAGCTCTTCTGGCCATCTTCCCTTGGCTTCTTCTAACCATTTCTTAAACTGTTAACTACGACTTTGTTAGGGGATTTAGCTTGTCTATTTGTTCTCGGGTTGTATAGAGTGGAAGTGATCCTTTTGATCTACCATCTTCAAAGAATTTGGTAACTTTGGCCCCGACAAACTGTGGTCCATTATCAGATGCATTTTCTTTTTGGACTTCGAATCTACATATGATACTTCTCCAAATGAAGTCCATTATATTTTTTTCTTATTTTGTGCGAATCCATCTGCTTGTACCTTGTTGAAAAAGTAATCAATTAAAATAAGCAAGAACTTTACCTGCTCCGGAGCTTGTGGAAATGGAACTACTATGTCCATCCCCCATTTCATAAAAGGCCATGAGATGAGTACAAAGTGAAGTGGTTCAGCTAGTTGATGTAGTCTGTCATGATCCAAAATTCCAACTTGTCGTGATGGAGCCTAACACATGTCTAGCCAAGCCGGATATAGCTATAATGAATCAAGATAACAGAAACGATAGAATTAACATAAGTCTAAAACCTTAACATAGCATAATAATACCAATACATGATAAAATCTACCAGAACTGATAAATACAGAGTCATGAGTTCTAATACGGAAATACAAGTTTGAATAGCCAAATAAAATGCTATCTAAAATAAAGGAAACAATACATAAGAAAAGAGACGCTAAGACTGTGGTCAAGAATGCAGCTCTACCATGTCTCTCGGTGATCAACTCCGATGTATGCCTCAACTACCGATGACTGGGCCCGACACGTGAATCTGCACAATTAAGTGTAAAGTGTAGCATTAGTACAACCGACCCCATGTACTCCGCAAGTATCATAACTAATCTCGGAGAGGTAAAAAAAGCAAGAATTATAAATGATACTTGCTATAACCTGTACAGGTCATAATTTCAACAAGTACAGAACAATAATGTAATCAAGTCATAAAGCACAGAAGGAACCATCTCTGTGTGTGTGTGTGCGCGCGCACAATTACCCAAGTACTCTGCTCAGTCAATTATCCAGCATATAAAGATGATATGCAAGTAATCCAGGTAAATATCCAAGGAAATTGCAAGTAAAGATGAATGCAACATCCAAAACAACACTAGCGAGATTTTCCTCATTATTTCCATATCCGTACCAAATCACTGATCAGTTTTCCTCAATCCGCGTCTACACCATCAAGAGAGAAAAATGAGAGGATAACCCTAGGGGAATGGATCCATATGCACATGCTGCATGGATAACTCATGTGCTGCACAAACAACTCACATGCTAATAATATCAACTGCACGGACAACTCATGTGCTGTACAGAAAACTCACGTGCTAATAATATCAATATCTAGATCCACACAGATAACTCACGTGCTAATAATACCAGTTGCACGGACAACTCACGTGCCAATAATCACCATTTGCCCGGTGTGGTCACATGCTACTAGTCCAGATCATAACACAGAAAGAAAATATACGAGAATACATACATGATCAATGATTATCAAGTTTCATACTCCTAGACTGGTATAAATAACATGCTATGTGGTAGGCATGTGCAATGTGTGATATCACAGCTAGACATACAATTTCATCACAAAATAGTAGTTTATCAGGTTCAATCAGGAGAATAACCTCAATGTAATGTCAAATGTGGTACGCATAGCTCACACAAGAGTACAAATAGGAGAAACATCACATCATGAAGCTTAGCAATCAATTCAAGGCATATTATAGCCTAAGCACTACATCGAGCATGAAATAGTACCCCCATGCACGCATATGGTCTCAACCATAACTTGGGAAACTAGTGCCTCAACCAAGTTTAGGTAAGATAGTTACCTCAAGCAAGCCGAATAACTCCTCTAACAAGCCCTTCCTGCGTGTATCAACCTCCGAACGGCTCGAATCTAGCCAAAATAACTTAATACCATCAATAATAGACATATGAAACAATTCCAAATGACAAAGTCAAAGTCTTGAATCAAATATGCAAAGTCAACCCCGGGTTTGCACCCCCGAACAGACAAAATTCATAAATTTCGAACACTCATTCAATTACGAGGCCGACCATACTAATTTCATCCAATTTCATTCATAAATCAACCCCCAAATAATCAAATCTCACTCTCCAATGACATAGTCCAAAAACCCCCAAATCCCACCTTTAATTCTCATAAATTAGCTGTAAAACATCAATGGGTAATCACTATCTAACACCGAAAGTGAGTAAATATCAACTTACCCCTTCACTTGTGTTGAAAAGCACTCCACAAATCGCCTTAGATCGAGCTCAAAATATCAAAAAATGAGAAAAATACCAAATCCTTCAACACAAGTAGTATGCCCAGCAAAACCATACATACGGCCAAGATAATCGCACCTGCGACGCTGCATATGCCGAAAATCCATCACAGATACGGAAACTCATTAATCCCCGACCATCCGCTTCGGATAAACCATCGCACTTAAGAAGGTGCATCTACGTTCCTTCGTTCGCTTCTGCAGACTTCCCTGCCAACCTACGCTGCTGCTCATGTAACTCTTGCTCCTCAAGTCAAACTCTGGTTCTGTGGAATCCCTTGGGAATCTATGTTTGCACACCTGCGTCCAGCAGTCTGCACCTGCAACTTTCACCTGCCAACCTTCCTTTCGCTTCTACCTTCCTGCAGCCACACCTGTAGCTCTGCATCTGCGGCCAAGCTCATTGCAGATGCGCTAACACCTGAAATCAGATTTCTTCAGCAGTCCTTTCAAGTCCAAAATAAATCTGAATTTAATCAAAATCACACCTGAGGCCTCTGAGACCCATCCAAACATACCAAAAGTCATAAGACACAATACGAACTTACTCGAAGCCTCAAATCACATAAAAAAACATCAAATCCATGAATTGCACCCCAATTAAAGCATAGTGAAACTAACGAACTTTCAACTTCAACAACGCATGCCGAATCACATAAAACCAACCTAGAATGACCTCAAATTTTGCGCACAAGTCCCAATTGACACAACTGTAACGATCTGACGGGTCGTTTTAAATATTATAGCCTCATTCCCCTATTTATTGCTTATTTTATTGTTTGTTGTAAGTCCAGATAATTATTTGAAGGTCTGTAGGTGGTTTTGGCCTGAATTGGCGAAAGCTAAAAAAAATTAATGCCTGGAGAGTTGCGAAGTTTGACCGAGAGTTGACTTTGTCGATACTGGGCTCAGATTTTAGTTTTGAGAGTCGGAATGGGTCTGTTGTATAATTTATTACTTGTGTGCAAAATTTGAGGTTAATTGGAGTTGGTTTGATAGGTTTTAGCATCGATTGTAGATGTTGGAATCCAACAGTTTCAATAGGCTTGAATTAAGGTGTGATTTATGTTTTTGATGTTATTTAATACCTCAACTAAGTTCATATGATGTTTTGGGATGGGTTGATACGTGTAGATGGGGTTACGGGGTCCTCGGGTGTGATTCATATTGGAAATGGATTGAATTTTGAACTTGTAATATGCTGGTGTGATCAGACCCAGTGCCACCACACTAGCATGAATTTGGCCGCATGTGCGCAGCCGCAGAAGCGGCCAAGGGGGTCGCAGATGCAGTTCTGGCGAGTTGGGGTATTGCGCAAGTGTGAGGGATATTCAGCACCTGCGAGGTCGCTGATGCGGAAGGGAGGTCGCAGAAGCGGAAGAGGGACTAGAGGGGCAGGTTGCAGAAGCGGAGAACTTGGCGCAGAAGTGGTATCGTACAAGCAGCTAAATTGATTGCAGGTGCGAGAGGCCTGGCAGAATACATAAGAAAGAGGGTTAGAGTATTTTCTTCATTTTTTGACTTTGGGAGCTCAGATTGAGGTGAATTTTGAAGGGGTTTTCAATAAATTTCAAGAGGCAAATGATTTTCGATCACTTTTGTCCATATATTTTGAATACTCGTTGATTATTTGACCAATTTTTGATGAATCTACGTTGGAATTTTGAAATGTTTTGAACCTTGTATTTGGAGAGTAAGATTTGGAGATTTGAGTATCTATTTGTGGTTGGAATTGGAAGATTTTGGCATGGTTGGACTCGTTGTTGAATGGGGGTTTGAATTTTGTAACTTCTGTCGAGTTCCGAGATGTGGGCTCGATGTAGACTTTTGGGGTTGACTTTTTTTCCTTTGGTTAAAGAACTTAGCTTTATCATATGGAATTAATTTCTATAGCTTTTATTGATTGTATTAAGTTGCTTGTGGCTAGATTCGAGTCATTTAGAGGCTGATTAGCGAGGCAAGGGATCATTGGAATAGTGATTTGCGCAGTTTGAGATAAGTAACACTTCTTAACTTGGTACCGAGGGTATGAACTCTGAACTGCGTGTTATATGGTTGGTGTTGAGGTGACGCACCTGCTTAGTCACGAGTGTATGTGCGTGCACTGTGGTAATTTTGACTCGGTTGATTCTGTGGTACTGTGTAGTTATCAAATCTTGTTGTTATTCACGCAATCTCCATGTGTTAGAGTAATCGAGCTGTGACCCGTGTTAGAAATCATGCTTAGGTTATATGCTTATTCTGTTAGGACCCACTGAGGTCATTTCTCCTGTTGAGTTATTTGCTTAAATTGCAATTATGTACTCAGTCACATTCATCATTTGCATAATCATATCTCAGTCTCTGTTATCATTTATTGATACATTATGTATCATTTTTTGGGCTGATTGGCATGAGATTTGTGAGCTCGAGAGACTGGAGAGATTGATAACTGAGTTGAGGCCGAGGGCTTGATTGTGAATGATATTTATGGGATCGGGCTTCACGACACAACAAGCTTTATTGATTCATTATGGGATCGAGTTGCACACTGCAGCATGCCATGTTGGCTTACATTAGCTCTTGGGCAGGATCCGCCCCTCCGAAGTCTGACATACCATCAGTGAGCGCATGTAACATTGAGTGCTGAGTGTGAGTGCCGAGTGTGAGTGATGAATGATTGAGAGTGCTGAGTGAGGTTGAATGCTCTGAGAGTGTGAGTATATGATTTTATCATTGTGTTTCATTACAGGTGACATGCATATTTCACATGTAGACATAGAGATGTAATATTCCTCATACTACAGTCAAACCTCTCTATAACAGCATCCTTATATAACAACACTTCACTATAAAAGTCAAGTTTTTCCGGAACCAAATTTCATGTTTTGTTATAATATATGTTTTCTATAACAACAATTCGCTATAACATCTAAAAATATCTGGAAAAAACAAGGCTATTATTGAGAGGTTTGATTGTAGTTATACTTGGCATATTTTATCAGTATTGAGCCTAACTGTTGAACTTGAAAGCATGTCTACATTTCTGTACTGTATACAAACTGATTCTGAGATTTCTCTAAGTTATTACTGTCATTTACCTGTTATATCTGTACTGTTATTATTTGGATTTGGATTGTACCTTTCTGAGCTTGTCACTACTTTCTGCCCAAGGTTAGTCCTGTTACATATTGAGTACATTGGGTAGGTTGTACTCATACTACACTCTGCACTTTGTGTGCAGATCCAGGCACATCTGGACCTGGTGGTTGCTAAACTTGGAGAATTACCTACTTGGAGATTTTTGAGATAGCTGCTTTGGCATTTGCAAACCTCGACTCTCCTTCTTTTCAGTTTATTTAGCACTATTCAATCTTTCCGGACAGTTTGTATTAGTAGTTTTGACTGTGTTGACATTTAGTAGCTTATGTACTCGGTGGACACCCAAATTTTGGGAGATTTTGTTGTTGAGCCGCAGTTGTGCTAGTCGGTTATTTATGATCTTTTTCACTATTAAACTTAGTATATCATGCTTCTAGTTTAAATGTGTAGTTATTTTGTGATTGTCAGCTTGCCTAGTACTCTGATAAGCGCCATCACGACATGTTGAGATTTGGATCGTGACAAGTTGGTATCAGAGCCTAGGTTACATAGGTCTGACGAGTCATGAGCAGGTTTAGTAGAGTCTTACTGATCGGTACGGAGACGTTTGTACTTATCTTCGAGAGGCTACTGAATCCTTAGGAAACTTCACTTTGTTGTATTCTTGTCATGCGAATTCGTTGATTCCGGAAACTAAACTTCTATTATTATATTCTCTAATAGATGATTAGAACACGTGCTACAAGATCGGGTGGATGACCACCAGTACCACCAGCTAGGGCTGCGAGAGGTCTGGGCCGCGGTATAGCGCAAAGTGCAACTCGTACAACAGCTAAAGCAGCACTTGTGGAGCCACCACTTGCTCCATCTCAAGAGTAGATACCAGATGTAGTTAAGCCGGTGGGACCAGCTCAGGCACCAGCTGTGCCCATTGTGATTCCAGGCCTCTAGGGGGCTTTGGCGCAGATACTGACTGTAAGGCAGGGGAGGTGCTCAGACTCCCACCGCCCGTACTCCAAAGTAGGTGGTTCAGGGACTTCAAACACCGTTTGTACTAGCAGCCCAGCCGGTTGCAGTTACTCAGACCCAGCTGGTCTACCTATGAGTGATGAAGAGCAGAAGAGGCTAGAGCGGTTTGGGAGGCTCAGGCCTCCAGCATTTAGTGGGGTTGAGTTAGAGGATGCTCAAGATTTCTTAGTTAGGTGCCAGCGAATCCTTCACACGGCGAGTATTCTAGAGACTAGTAGAGTTCCATTTACTACTTTTTAGCGGGGGGGGGGGGGGG
>MCJB01030012.1:0-35793 GCA_002018475.1 Nicotiana obtusifolia | reverse complement strand
GAGGCAGCCTTCAGATGGTGGGAATCCTATGAGTTAAGTAGGTCAGCCGACGCTGCACCACTTACGCAACATGAGTTCTCAGTTCTCTTCTTAGAGAAACTTGTTCTATAGACCCGCATGGAGGAGTTGTGTAGGGATATTGATCAGCTATGTTAGAAGGGTGTGTCCGTGACCCTATATGAGATGAGATTTTTAGCATTGGCTCGTCGCACGATTTGGTTTGTTCCCATAGAGAGGGAGAGGATTAGGAGGTTCATTGATGGCCTCAACTATAGACTGCACTTCGTCATGACTCGGAGATTGCATCAGGTGCTAGGTTCGAGGAGGTGGTTGATATTGCTAGGAAGCTAGAGCAGGTTCGTAGTCAGGAGCATGAGGAGAGAGAGGCCAAGAGGCCTAGTGGTTCGGGTGGTCTCAGCGGTGTTTCTTCTGGAGGACAGTCCCACCACAGTAGGGGTCACCCTTATAGGCCCGCTCAGATGGCTCATCTAGTTCATCGTGGTGCATTAGCTAGCCATGGTTCATACAGTGTTCGTCTGGGTTAGTCATCTCTTAGTTCCCTCTCAGCTTAGAGTTCATCCCATGCTCCATTAGTTCAGGGGTCATCTGTACTAGGTTCTTCTAGTAGCTATTTTGGTTCTCGGGGTCCGATTTGGTCTCCTCCACCATTGGCAAATCAGAGTTACTTTGAGTATGGGGTGTTTAGACATGTGTGGAGGTAGTGTACCCGTCGTTTTGGAGGTCCAATTTAGCAGAGGGTTCAGGTTAAGAATTCTTCACCAGTTACTTCACCACCCGCTCAACCAGCTAGAGGTGGGGCTCAGGCAGCTAAAAGTCGCCCTAGAGAGGGAGGCTGATCAGGTGGCGATTAGGCTCGATGCTATGCTTTTCTCGCAAGGCTAGAGGCTGTTGCTTCAGACGTAGTGATCACAGGTATTGTCTCAGTATGCCACTGGGATGCTTCCATATTATTTGACCATGGTTCTACATATTCATATGTATCATCGTATCGTTTCTATTGTTGTGGACCATGTGTATCGGTTGTGTGTGGTGACCATTAGAGGATTGGAGATGAGAGTTTATCTCTTATTGCATAGTATGGTTGATTTTGACGTGATTCTGAGCATGGATTGGTTGTCCCCATATCATGTTATTCTTGATTTTCACGCCAATACCATGACGTTGGCAATACCGGGGTTACCTAGGATCTAGTGGAAAGGTTCAGTAGACTATGTTTCCCAGTAGGGTGATTTCGTATCTGAAGGCCCAACGGATGATTGGAAGTGGTGTTGTCATATTTGGCTTTTGTGGGATGTTGGTGCTGATACTGCTACCATTAATTCTATTCCGGTGGTGCAAGACTTTCTGGATGTGTTTCTTGCAGACCTGGTGAGCATGCACCTGACAGGGACATTGGTTTTGCTATCGACTTGGTACCTGGCACTCAACCCATTTCTATTTCTCTATATTGTATGGAACTAGCAGAGTGTAAGGAATTGACAGTGCAGCTTCATGAGCTTCTTGATAAGGGGTTCATTAGGCCTAGTGTGTCACCTTGGGGTGCACCGGTTCTGTTTGTAAAGAAGAAAGACGGTACCATGCAGATGTGCATTAACTATAAGTAGTTGAACAAAGTCACAATTAAGAACAAGCGTCATTTGTTGCGCATTGATAACTTATTTGACCACCTTCAGGGAGCTAGAGTGTTCTCTAAGATTTATTTGAGGTCTGGGTATCACCAATTGAAGATTCGGGACTCTGATCTTCTCAAGACGGCATTCAGGATCGCTATGGTGACTACGAGTTCCTTGTGATGTCATTTGGGCTGACTAGTGTCCCAGCAATATTTATGCATCTGATGAACAATGTATTCCAACCATATCTTGATTTTTTGTCATTTATTGATGATATACTAGTGTACCCACGCAGCCAGGACGAGCATTCACAACATATGAGGATTGTACTATAGACGTTGAAAGAGAAGAAGCTTTATGCTAGATTCTCCAAGTGTGAGTTATGGCTTGATTCAGTGGCGTTCTTGGGGCACGTGTGTCCAGTGAGGGGATCAAGGTAGATTCGAAGAAGAATGAGGTAGTTCAGAGTTGGCTCAGATTATCTTCAGCTACTGAGATTCAGATTTTTATTGGCTTGACCAGATATATTCATCGTTTTGTGGAGGGTTTCTCATATATTGATACACCTTTGCTCTAGATTGGTTGAGAAGGGTGCCCCATTCAGGTGGTTTGATGAGTGTGAGGAGAGCTTTCAGAAGCTCAAGAATGTCTTGATCACAGCTCTAGTTCTAGTTTACCTTTATCATCGAGTTCATATACGGTGCAGTATGACGCATCTCGTATTGGTATTGGGTGTGTCTTGATACAGGAGGGTAGGGTGATTTGCTTATGCTTCACGCCAATTGAAGCCCATGAGAAGAACTACCCCGTTCATGATTTAAAGTTGGCAGCCATTGTTCATATATTGAAGATTTAGAGGCATTAGCTCTACGGAGTGTCTGTAAGGATTTACAGATCATTGGTGTCAACATCACTTATTCAAGAAAAAGGATCTAAATTTGAGGTAGCGGAGATGGTTAGAGCTGTTAAAAGACGATGATATTACCATTTTGTATCATCCCGAGAAGGCCAATGTGGTGGCTGATGCCTTGAGTAGAAAGGCTGTGAGTATGGGTATCCATGTATGTATTCCAGTTAGGTGAGAGACCTCTAGCTTCAAATGTTCAGGCCTCGGCCAATCAGTTCGTGAGGTTAGATGCATTGGAGCCTTGTTGGGTTCTATCTTGCATGGTTTCTCGTTCTTCTTTATATGAGAACATCAGAGAGTGTTAGTATGACGATCCCATTTACTTGTCCTTAAAGGCACGGTACAACACGGTGATGCTAAGGAGGTTTCTATTGGAGATGATGGGGTGTTGCGGAGGCAGGGTCAGATTTGTGTGCCTAATGTGGATGGATTAGGTGAGTTGATTCTTAAGGAGGCCTATAGTTTTCGGTATTCCTTTCATCTGGGTGCCGCAAAGAGGTATCAGGACTTGAAGCAACACTATTAGTGTAGGAGAATGAAGAAAGATATAGTGGAGTATGTGACTCGATGCTTGAACTGTCAGCAGGTCAAGTACGAGCATCAGAGGCCAGACGGTTTCCTTCAGAGACTTTAGATTCCTGGGTGGAAATGAGAGCCTGTTACCATGGACTTCGTTGTTGGGCTCCCACGGACTTTGAAGAAATTCGATGCTATTTGGCTGATTGTGGACCGGTTGACTAAGTCCGCACATTTCATTCCGGTTGTGACTACCTATTCTTCTGAGCGGTTGGCCGAGATCTATATCCGCGAGATTGTCCGCCTTCACGATGTGCCATTATTCATTATTTCTGATCAAGACACGCAATTTACATTGCTGTTTTGGAGAGCACTGCAGTGAGAGTTGGGCACTAGCAAATCCCGATTCAGTTCCAAACCATATTGAAACACATCCAAAACACACCCGAGCCCTCGGGTCTCTAAACAAAACATCCACACAAGTCTAAAAATATCATACGAACTCGCTCGCGATCAAAACACAAAAATAATCTCTAAAACTGAAAATCGGACATCAAAATGCATGAATTTCAAAGGAAAATTTCAAAAACTTCTAGAATTCTAATCAAGCGTCCGAATCCTTTCAAATCAACTCCAAATGACACCAAAATTTGCAGACAAGTTCTAAATAGCATAAAAAACTTATTCCAAGTCCCAAAACCAAATTTCGAACCCAATAGTCAAAAATCAACCTATGGTCAAACTTGGGAATTCTTCTAAACCTCAAATTCCCAACTTTCGATGAACAACACAAATCAACCTACGGACCTCCAAATTCTATCCCAGGCATACGCCCAAGTCCAAAATCATGATACAACCCTATCGGAGCCAACAAAACACCATTGTGGGTTTGTTTTTACAAAAGTCAAATTTCGGTCAACATTTCTAAATTAGGCTTCTAAGCCAAGAATCAAAGGGTCCAAATCAACCCAAAGTCTTTTCGAAACAAAACTAACCGGCCCCATAAGTGCACAAATACACAAGTGTGAAGCATTGAAAGAGGAAACGGAGTGCAAATACAGAAAACGACCCGATGGGTCATTAAATTCTCCCCTCTTAAAATAAATGTTCGTCCTCGAATGTACATAGAGACATACCTGAAGTGAAGAAAAGATGAGGATAACGACTCTGAAGGTCATGCTCGGTCTCCCAGGTCACTTCATCGACCGGATGACCTGCTTGTCCAAGATGGCCACCGGCTCCTCAACATAAGTTGAATCCTTGTCCAATTGGATTGAGCTGAAATCTAATACATTGACGGATCACCATAATACTTCCGGAGCATAGAACTATGGAACACCGGGTGGAGTGCCGATAGGCTGGGTGGCAATGCAAGCTTGTAGGCCACCTTACCAACTGTCTCAAGGATCTCAAAAGGACCGATATACCTAGGGTTCAACTTGCCCTTCTTCCCGAACCTCATCAAACCCTTCATTGGTGACAAACGAAGCAAAACCCTCTCTCCCACCATAACTGCTACATCAAGAACCTTCTGAGCAGCATAACTCTTTTGCCTAAACTGTGCTGTACAAAGTCGATCCTAAATCAACTTGATTTTCTCCAAGGCATCCTAAAATAAATTAGTGCCCAAAAACATAGACTCTCCCGGCTCAAACCAACCAACTAGAGATGGCACCGTCTCCCATATAGGGCCTCATAAAAAGCCATCTGTATACTCGATTGGTAGCTGTTGTTGTAGGCCAACTCTACAAGTGGTAGGAGCTGATCCCATGAACCCCCAAAATCCATAACATAGGCGCGTACTATATCCTCCGAAATATGAATGGTGCGCTCAGACCGTCCCTTTGTCTAGGGGTGAAATGTTGTACTCAACTCAACCCATGTGCCTAACTCGCGCTGCACGACCCTCCAGAAATGTGATGTGAACTGCGTGCCTCGATCGGAGATAATAGGCACCGGTACACCATGGAGACGAACAATCTCATGGATATAGATCTGAGCCATATGCTCTGAAGAATAGGCAGTCACTACCTGAATAAAATGTGCCAACTTGGTCAGCCTATTCACAATCACCCACATTGCGTCAAATTTCTTCAAGGTCCGTGGGAGCCTAGCAACGATATCCATGGTAATACGCTCCCACATCCACTCGGGTGTCACGACCCCAATCTTCCACCATGAGATGTCGTGATGGCACCTAGTATATAAGACTAGGTAAGCCTAACATACATGAAGAAATAGCGGAAATAACAATATAACTTCAAATTAATCCATCTAGTTAACATAATAGAACACAACAACATCACTGATAATAACTCCCAAAATTTGGTGAGACAGAGTCATAAGCTCTATAAGAATATACTACACGTCCCTAATACATCACTGTCTAAATAAAGAGTATGCAATAGGAACAAGGACAGAGGGTGACTCCGAGGCCTGCGAACGCTGGTAGGTATACCTTGAAGTCTCCGATCTGAATGCTCTACTCACTGGTGCCTAGCCTGATATGAGGTACCTGGATCTGCACAAAAAGATGTGCAGAAGGGTAGTATGAGTACACCACAACAGTACCCAGTAAGTATCAAGCCTAACCTCGTTAGAGTAGTTACGAGGCCAGGTCAAGACACCTACTAGTATAAGAAAAAGAAGTTGAGCAAGTATAATACAGTCTAAGGATGTAAACGAGGAAAATGAGGCAATAATGAAATACAACAAGATAGACTACAACTGAATTTAAGGAAATAAATGCAACAAGGAAGGAATACATAATAAGAACATCAAGGAAACAAGGAGGACAAATACAAGTGAGGTAGATGAGAGATAACAACAAGAATCACAACCGAGGTACTGCCTCGTAATCTCATTTCACAATCACAATCACAATCTTTTCATATACCGCCGCGTGAGCCTTACATTTAGATTGTTTTGAAAATAATTTTCTCAAAAATAGCTACATGCACTTTAGCCCACCTTAAGTCGCCGCGTGGCTTCAAGTAATTCCCTTACTAGCAACACGCACATAAATCCCACCTCATACCGCCGCATGCACATTAACCCCTATCCTTATACCACCTCATGCACATCAATATCACAACATAATCATAACTCGAACCACGAGTACCCATATGCCGCAACTTGCCAAAAGAATCTATAATACCAATGTTTCCATAACAAATAGCCCATGGCTCAACCACAATGGGTACAAGAATCTCGACAATAACAAAATAATGGTGAATAGCTCAACAAAAAAAATATCTCCACAATTAACAACTTAGCCTCAAGTGATTACGACTTTTACAACTTCAACACAAAAACTCAACAAGAAGATATTCCAAGAAATAACAACTTCGAGAAAGGTAACTCAACAATAAATAATTAACAAGGCAATAAGGAACAATAACTTCAACTAAGCATCTAAGAGCAAATAACAAGAGATGGGACAAGTATTAACAGTGTTCAAATAAAGCATGTAGGGATACATTAACGATGAAAGATATAACATGTTATGACAATTCGTTTATAGGGCGGAAAATAATCTAATTAACCTAAATAAGTCAATTATACATATTGCCCGTGTTCCCACTCGTCATCTTGCGTACACGACTTTCACATACCACAAATAACACAAAAACAACTCCAATCCTAAGTGGTAATTCCCCCACACAAAGTTAGGCAAGATACTTACCTCAAACAAGCTAACTCAATCCACTAGTAAGCCTTTTTTCCACGAATATCCAACTCCAGCTCGAATCTAGCCAAAATAAATTTATACCATAAATACAAATCATAGAAAACTATTCCGGATAATATAGTTGCAATCATTAAAGAAAAATCAGAAAGTCAACTCAAAAAGTCAACCTCGGGCTCGCGTCTCGAAATCCGACAAAACTTACAAAATCCGAACACGCTTCAATAACAAGTCCAATCATACTAAAATTAATCAATTTCGAGCTCAAATTGACCTTCAAATCCGAGTCAAAATCATTTACCCCTGCCAGCTGCTTGAAAATCTCTTCCAAAATCGCCCAATATCAAGATCTCTAACTTAGAAGATGAAAAATTGTACAAAATCCTCGATTTGGAATTAAATATCTGCTACCCAATTATTGTAAATCATGATCGCGGAAACATCATCGCGACCGTAACGAACAAAATGATCACTGCCCTCAAACACCCTACGCGAATGCGAAGCCAAAGTCGCGAATGCTATGGTTACTAGACCAGGCCCTATGCGAACACAATCTCGCCTACGCGATCACGTAAGCCTGACGCTTGAGGCCTCCAGCTGACCTGTTCTCTATGCGAACGCGTGGGCACTCTCGCGCCTACGAATAACTTAGACCCACAAGCTATGCGAATAGACTCCAATAATCGCTAACGCGATGCACAAAATTTCACCAGTCCTAAAAGACCCTTCACAATCACGGACGTTTCCTCACGATCACGTATAAGGAAACCAGAACCAAATACATCAGCAGTCCCACAAGTCCAAAAATGAGCCGAACATGATCTGAATCACACCTGAGGCCCCCGGGTCCCCATTCAAACAAACCAACAAGTCCTATAACACGATACGAACTTAGTTGAAGCCTCAAATTACATCAAATAACAGCAAAATAATGAATCACACCTTAATTCAAGCCGAATGAACTTATAAACTTCTAACTTCAAAAACTAATGCTGAATCATACCAAAGCAACTCTGAGTGACCTCAAATTTTGCACACAAGTCATAAATGACACAACGGACCTATTCCAACTCTCGAAACTAAAATCTGAACCCGATATGAGCAAAGTCAACTCTTGGTCAAACTTCTCAATCTTCCAAACCTTTAACTTTCTAACTTTTGCCAATTAAAGCCAAAATGACCTACGAACCTCCAATTCAATATCTAGACATACGCCTATGTCCAAAATCACCCTATGAAGCTGTCAGAACCATCAAAACTCCATTCCGAGGTTGTCTACAAAAAAGTCAAACTCCGGTCAACTCTTTCAACTTAAGCTTCCAACTTTGGGACTAAGTGTCCCAATTGACTCCGAAACTCACTGAAACTAAACCAACTACCCCGGCAAGTCACATAACTACAATATAGAATAGAGGAGGCAATAAATAGGGGAATGAGGCTAAAATACTCAAAACGACCGACTAGGTCGTTACATCGGGAATCTCAACTCTCTGAAGCCAACCGTCCCTCCTCTGATGCTCGTACTTCACTTACTGACAGTTCAAGCACCGAGTCATATATGCCACTATGTCTTTCTTAATTTTTCTATGCCAATAATGCTACCTCAAATCATGATATATCTTAGCGGCACCCGGATAAATGAAGTACCGCGAAGTGTGGCCTTCTTAAGAATCAGCTCACGCAACCCATCCACATTGGGCTCACATATCCGGCCATGCATCCGCAACACCCCGTCATCTCAAACATCCTTCGCATCACCATGCTGCACTGTGTCCTTAAGGACAAGCAAATGAGGGTCGTTATATTGACGCACTCTGATGCACTCATTCAAAGAAGGCTGCAAAACCACGCAATCAAGTGCCCGGCTAGGCTCTGAAACATCCAATCTCATGAACTGGTTGGCCAAGGCCTGAACATCCATGGCCAGTGGACTCTCTGTTGCCAGTAGATATGCCAGACATACTCTCCGCCTTTCTACTCAAGGCATCGACCACCACAATTGCTTTTTCGGGATGGTACAAAATAGGGATATCATAGTCTTTTAACAACTCTTACCATCTTTGCTGCTACAAATTAAGATCTTTCTGCTTGAACAGATGCTGGAGACTCCGGTGGTCGGCATAGACCTCACATGGAACACCGTACAAATAGTGCCTCCAAATCTTCAATCCATGAACAATAGCTGCCAATTCCAAGTCGTGCATCAGATAATTCTTCTCATGAACCTTCAACTGCCAACGCATAGGCAATTACCCTACCGTCTTGCATCAACACTATGCCAAGCCCAATACGTGCCATATCACAATACATAGTGTAAGACCCTGAACTCATAGGCAACACCAACACTGGGGCTGTAGTCAAAGCAGTCTTGAGCTTTTGAAAGCTTGTCTCACACTTCTCGGCTAAACAAGGGAAACTTTAAATCTCAGTAGCTGATGACGGTCTGGGCCAATTCTAAATTGCTTCAATCTTCTTTCAAACTACCTTGATCCCCTCTTTAGACATCACATTTCCTAAAAACTCAACTGAACCATGCCAGAATTCACACTTGGAGAATTTTGCATATAACTTCTTTTCCTCAAGGTCTGCAGCACGATCGAAAAATGCTGCTCATGATCCTCCTCGCTGCGAGAATATACCAGGATGTCCTCAATAAACACAATGATGAATGAGTCAAGATATGGCTGGAATACACTGTTCATCAGGTGCATGAATGCTGTTGGGGCGTTGGTCTGCCCAAATGACATCACTAGAAACTCGTAGTGACCACAGCGAGTCCTGAAAGTAATTTTCGATATATTCAGATCCCGAATCTTCAGCTGATTATACCCTGACCACAGATCAATCTTTGAGAACACTGTAGTACCCTGAAGCTGGTCAAATAAGTCATCAATGCACATTAATGGGTACTTGTTCTTCACTTTAACATTGTTCAGCTGTATATAATCGATACAAATCCGTATCGAGTCATCCTTCTTCTTTACAAACAGAGCCGGAGCACCCCAAGGTGACACACTAGGCCGGATAAAACCCTTATCAAGCAACTCTTGTAGATGTTCCAAAATCGATATCCCTAACAGGCGGCATGCCCGGAAGGTATGCTAGGAACACATATGGGAAATCTCTCACTACTGAAACTAACTCAATGGTAGCAGTATCAACACTAACATCCCTCACAAAGGCTTGATATGCTTCATACCCCTTTTCAACCATCCGTTTTGCCTTAAGGAAGGACAAAACCTTGCTAGGAATATAATCCAATGTACCCCTCGACTCCAACCACGGCAAACCTGGCATAGCCAGTGTCACAGTCTTGGCGTGATAATCCAGAATAGCGTGATACAGTGACAACCTGTCCATGCCCAAGATCACATCAATGTCTAGCATATTTAGTAACAATAGATCAACTCTGGCCTCAAAGCCACCAATAACAACTAAATGCAACCGATAAACACGTTCCACAACAATAGAATCTCCCACAGACATGTACACATATACAGGAGAATTCAAAGAATCACGAGATATATTCTAATACTTGGTAGAGTAAGATGACACATACGAATAAGTGGATCCCAGAACAAATAAGACTGATGCATCCCTATGAAAAACCAGAACCATACCTGTGATGATAGCATTCGATGCAACCGCCTCTGTCCTCCCAGGAAAAGCATAGAAACGAGCCTGGCCTCCCCCTACAGGGCGATGTTTACCCCTGACCTCTACCCCTAGCTGGTGGGGTAGATGGAGTGGCAACTAAAGCACTAACCATGGCCTGCGAACCCTATGGACCTTGTGGAATTCGTGGAGCCTGTGTAGTCTGTGGTGGTGCGCCCCTTTTGAATCTGCGGCAGTCCCTCACCATATGTATTGTATCACTACACTCAAAGAAAGCTCTCGGTGGGGCGTGGATGCTACAACTGACCCTGACTTGGTCGGCTAGATTGACGGCTGAAGGCACCCTGTGCAGGAGGTGCACTGGATAGTGGCTGAGCAAAATGGGCAACCTGAGACCTCGGAATAACCGGAGCACCGCTAGTAGCTGAAAGTCCTAAATAAATTGGGCGGCTCACATAGACTCTGCCATGAAGGACTGCAATTGGAGTGCAGGCACAACTATATCCTCCTGAATCTCGAGGCCTCTTGGCCTCCCTGTCCTCTCTCTCACGGCTCCGCATACCCTCCAACCTTCATGCGACCTCTACCACTTTCTAATATGCAGTATCCGTCTCTAACTCTGGAGACATGCTGAATCTAATACCATAGTTGAACCCCTCGATGATTCTGCGGACTCGCACTCTGATTGAAGAGACCAAGGTAGGTGCATGCCGATACAACTCATTAAATCTAATAGCATACTCTAACACTATCATAGTCCTCTGATGTAGCTTCTTAAACTTTATGCGCCATGTATCTCGAAGGTTCTGGGAACAAACTCTCTCAAAAACATCTCTAAAAATTGAGCATAATTGAGTGAGGCTGCATCAGCTGGCCTACCCTCCTTGTAAGACTGCCACCACCGATAAGCTACTCCTAATAGCTGAAATATGGTAAAAGCGTCTCCGCTCACCTCTACAATACCCATGGTTCAGAGAATACAGTGGCACTTCTCAAGAAAACCATGCGCATCCTCGGTAGTTGCGCCACCAAAAGTAAGAGGATCATACTTCTTGAACCTCTCAAGTCTCCTCTGCTCCTCTTCAGATGCCGCTGGCCTGACCTCAGGCTGAACTGAAATAATTGGTTGTATTGGAATGACACTTGGGACTTGATCAACATGGAGTTGCTGCTCTAGAGTACTGGCCATGGGAGTCTGAGCACCTCCCCCAGTTTGAGATGTGGCTGCTGTAAGGGGAATCAATCCCGCCTGAGCTAGAGTGCCGAACATGCTCAGAACTATGCTAAGGTCTCCTGAAGTCAAGGGGTAGTACCAGGCGCCTCGGGAGCCTGTCACAAGATCAGAGCTACTGGTGGCTCTTCAGTCTCTGTTTGGGCAGTGCTCTAGCTACAGTGCGTTCCTCTCCTCCGCCTCTACCCCACCCCCGGCCTCGCGCGACTCTAGCAGGGGGTGCGGGTAGAAAGACAAAGATTTAGATTTTGAAATCAACCAATTCGCATGATAAGGAATCAAACGAGTGAAATTTCCTAACTACTACGAAGCCTCTCGAAGATAAGTACAGATATCTCTGTACTGATCCGCAAGACTCTACTAAACTATCTTATGACTCGTAACACCTATAAACCTAGAGCTCTGATACAAACTTGTCAGGACCCCAAATTCCCACCTTAGGATGTCGTGATGGCAGCTACTCTCTAGGACTAGGTAAGACAAACATGCATCGAGAAATAGCAAAAATAATAAATTAAACATCAAATTAAAACTATTAAACTATCAAAATAAAATCCAAACGATACAACTGTAAAAAACTCCCCAAAACCTGGTGGAGCCGAGTCATAAGCTCTACAAGAGTACAAATAGTCTCGAAATATAGTACTGTTTCGGAACAAGAAATAAACACTAATACAACTGAAGCAGAAGGTGACTTTGAGGCCTGCGAGCTTCGGGTAGGTATACCTTAAAGTCTCCAGTTATAGCTGAATGATCACCAATGCCAGGCACGAGCAGATTGACCTTGATCTGCACAAAATGTGTAGAAGTGTAGTATGAGTACACCACAACGATATCCAGTAAGTATCAAGCCTAACCTTGGTAGAGTAGTGATGAGGCTAGGTCAAGACACCTACTAGGATAAGAAAACTGAACAGAATATAGCATAGTTTAATAATGGAAAACAATGAAGTAATTGACAGATAAGCTGTTCAATAATATAAGCTATCAACGGAAAATGAAGCGGTAAAGGCAACATGTAGTAAACACATGATGAAACAACGAGTAGTCAAACACAGACAATTACAAGTAAGACAATGAATGAAACAACAAGGACTATTCAGCCAATAAGCCTCTTTTAACATGGAATGTACAACAAAAATCACAACAGAGGTACCGCCTCATATTCTCATTTCACAATTTCAATCACAATCTTTTCTTTTATCAAGGCGTGAGCCATTTTAGCCCCCTTATCTCACCACCGTGTGGGTTCAAGTAATTCTCTTACTAGAAACACACGTATAAATCCCACTGTATCTCACCGCATGCGTATCAACCCCTATCCTTATACCACCGCATGCATATCAATATCACAAGACAATAATCAATTCTTACCACATGTGCCCATATGCCACAACACTTGCCAAAATAGACAATACCAATGTTATCATAACCTATAGCACGTGGCTCAATCACAATGTGTACAAGAATCTTAATAACAACAAAATGAATGAGTAATATTCAACAAGGAAATATATCTCAACAATTACCAACTTCAACCTCAAAGTGATAATGACTTCCACAACTTCAACGCCAATAACTCAACAAGAAGATATTTCAAGAGATAACAACTTCAAGTAAGAGTAATTTAACAATAAAGGAGTACAAAGCAATGAGAGAGGGAATAAATTCAACTAAGCATATTAGAGCAATTACAACAACAAAGGGTATAACAAAAGCTAACAATATCTATTAGAGCGTGTAAGAGTAAATTTAACAATAAAAGATGCATTATGTTATAATAAATTCAAGTAAATACATGGAAGAAGTCTAAATGTCTAAATCGTTCAAAATACCACATATAGCCCATGTACACACTCATCACCTTGTGTACAAGTCTTTCACATAGTACAATTAGCACAAACAACCCATATCCTAAGGGGCAGTTTCCCCCAGACAAAGTTAGGCAAGATACTTACCTCCACACGACTCTAATCTAACCAAAAATAACTTAATAACATCAAATAATGCAAGAGAAATCAATTACAATAGATAAAGCTATGATCTTTAAGCATTTCCCAAAAAGTCAACAAAAGTCAACCCGGGCTCGCCCAATCAAATCCGAGTCCAAGGATAGATTCTGACTACCCATAACCCCACGAGTCCATATATATATATATATATATATATATATATATATATATTATGTTTTCAAATTTGGCTCCAAATCAACTCTCAAAACTCAAATCATTTTTCAAAACTTTGACAAAAATCCCCAATTTTCCTCTTTGATTCTCATAAATTTGATGCTAAAGTTTTGAAAAATAAATTTATGATAATCAAAGGGTAACCCAATTGTGTTAAACTTTGAAAAAAAATCCCCAATAATCATGCAATATAGTTGAAAATTGATTAGAATCACTTACACAATATTTGTAGATGAAAATCCCATATCTAAATCGCCTCCTATAGAGTCTAGGGTTCTAAGATATTAAAAATGAGACCTAATCCCGACTCCTAGCCCTTTTGATTAGCTGCAGATATCGCAAATGCGACCTTGAGTTCGCATTTGCGAACTCTCGCAATTGTGCAACAGGGATCGCAATTGCGAACCCTGACAACCTCTTCAGAAGTCGCATTTGCGACAAAGGATTCGCAATTACGAAGTTGACTTCCTTCGCAAAAGCGACCAAGCGGTCGCAAATGCGACCCAACCCAGACCTGCACTATCTTTGCAAATGCGAAGGGGAAAATCGCATTTGTGACATCTGACCACCCCTGCCCATTTCGCAGATGCGAGGCTGGTGCTCGCAGATGCGACATCAGAGCGCCACCACACCAGCAAATCATGATTCAGTTCCAAACTATTCTGAAATACGTCCGAAACTCACCCGAGCCCTCGAGGCTCCAAACCAAATATCCACACAAATCTGAAAACATCGTACGAACTTGCTTGTGCGATCAAAACATAAAAATAACATCTAGAACTACTAATCGGATATCAAAATACATGAATTTCAAAGAAAAATTCAAAAATCTCTAGAATTACAACCAAGCGTCTGAATTCTATCAAATCAATTCCAATTGACTCTAAATTTTGCAGACAAGTTCTAAGTAGTATTACGGACATATTCCAAGTTCCAAAATCAAATTTTGAACCCGATAGCCAAAGGTAAACCTTCAGTCAAACATGGGAATTCTTCTAAACCTCAAATTGCTAACTTTAGGCAAAATAATACAAATCAACCTAAGAAGCACCGAATTTGATCCCGAGCATACTCCTAAGTCAAAAATCACGATACAAACCTATTGGAGCCATCGAAACATCGTTCTAGGGTCGTTTCACAAAAGTCAAACTTCGGCCAATATTTTTAACTTAGGCTTCTAAGCCAAGAACCAAAGGGTCTAAATCAACCCAAAACCTTTCCAGAACAAAACTAACCGACCTCGCAAGTCTTAAAGCCACAAATACACATGTGTGAAGTATCAAAAAGGGAAACATAGTGCAAATACACAAAACGGCTGGCCGGATCGTTACATTAGTAAAAGAAATTAAGTTCACTGATCGAGAGAGGCAACTTATTTTTGAGAAGTAAGAGCATGAAAAGAGACCACAACTAGAGAAGGATCGGTATATTGAGAAGGATGGGCAGCTTGGGAAGTATAAGCAGGGGAACTCGAAGATGAAGGATGAAGTTCTGTTTCAACATCTTCTCTACTTTCATCCTCATCTATATCACCTTCGAAATATTCTTCTTCAGGAGTTGAGAAGTTTGGACCTTACTAAGACACCTCAATGGATTTATCCTTCTCAATTTAGAATTAAGGTCAAAATCTTCTTTACCGACTTCGTTTAAAGTATCAAAGCGAACACGGAGGTATGTCTAACTCACATCCTGTCCAATTTGTCCTTAAGGGAATTTTCTTTCTCTGCCCATTGATCAACTTTTGCCTATGAGCTTTCCTTATCAGCCTTTGTTGCTTCATAAGATACCTTCAAAGGCTCCAGAGTAGACTCGATGAATTTAATTTTTTCAGAAGAAGTACGAAGATCCTCTTTGGCTTGAGTGAACTACAGAACTAGTTCACCCAGGTACATTTCCTTCTGATTAAGAAGATCATTCAAACTACGAATATCCTCTGTGGCCTTGGAATGTCGTTTGGCGAAGCTTATTTCCAGCTCATTTATTTTACTTTCACCAATGCTAGCTCAGAAGTTATTATTTTGACTTGCCGTTGAATAAATTCTTTCTCTTTATCTTATTCTTCGTTCTCAAAATGAAGGCTCTTAAATTTTGCATTTTAATTATCAATTTCTGTGGATAGTTCTTTTACTTGCTTCTTGGTCCAAGCTACCCTCCTCATCAGCTTCATGCCTATTAGATTAATTTTTGTTAAATAAGGTTAAGGTATTAAATAAGTTTGAAGAAAAAGAAAAGAAGTGAAGAGGATGAAATCATACTCTACGAACCAAATGAATCACATCATTCATGAGAGCAATTAAGGAGTGAGACTCTAATTTTTTTCTCTCAATGGGAGCAATCAAAACTTTCAACCAAGTAGTAGCTCGATCTGGTTTCTTCAAGAGATTGACACCTTTGGGGACCTCCTCTATCACTCGCCGCATCTTCTCTTTATCAGAAGGGTCAGCTTCATTTTGAGCAGGGACAAAAGTAACTAGAGCTAGATCTACGGAAGGTTGATCTTCATTGATAAAATCAAAATGATGGTCTCCACCATCATGACCTCGAAGCCTTGAATAAACAATCTTTAATTGGTTTTGAAGTCAGTACCGAGGCTGGTTCAGCAGCTTTTTCATCCAATAACATCATCGGGGTATTTTCAGGCTCATAATCTAAACGAAATACAACAATCTCAAAAAGTAGGACCCGGGGATTGCTCTGGTCGTCTTCCAATACAGCTTGCTTCCTAGAACGGGGTATTTCTTGTGAGAACCTTCTTCCTCGTCTTCTTCTTCCTTAGAGGTGTGGGTTTCTCTATCTTTCCTTTTTGACGATGACAAACTCAAAATACGAGCCTGAGTTTTATTGATATTGAGTCTAATAACAGGAGGGAAAGAAGCAACACCATGAATTATATATTCTACACACAAGAAGAAAGTGTATAAAAAGTTAATAAACAGAACAAAAAATACGATGCATAAAGTTTTACCGTGGGTTTTCACCTTCCATCCATATTTTAAGAAATAAATTCCAAGTCCTTTGATCCATTGGGGCAGACAATAACATCAGTGCTAGCCACTCATGAATGTCTGGGATTTCTCCGAATACTTTCATGGTCGCTGCAAAAAGTTTATACAAAGGATTTAGTGTTTCACTTGTGGTGGAAGAAATTCAAAAATGAAGAAAGGTACTTGCATTTGAAATTCCATTTTCCAGGGAAAATGGGTTTTCGTACCCCCACCAAGTCATGAGTTGGAACAGCCATGAACTTACCGTACCACCCTCTATCATGATCATCCTCGGGGCCGACGATCACTCGTTTACTTCTTTCCTTGAGTGGTAAAACATTAGCACAAAAATGTTTTGAGAAATACAAATGTAAAAAGATGGCAGAAAGTGAAATTTGCCGAAACTAAATTTTACAAGTAGCATAGACACACTACTGCTCTTGTCACAACCCAAATCTCACTATAGTCCATGATGGCGCCCAAATCCATCATTAGGCAAGCTAACAATTAAATCAGTACGTCAATATTAAATCCACAATGCATTTCAAAAAAATTAAAGAATTTAAGAATGAAAGTTCGTTTGATTACATGAAAAGGTAGAGAGGATTATTATTAAATGTTAGGATGTGGTCGAAACATAATCCCAAAGTCAAAATAGTATACAACCACAAGAAAAATTTAAATCCCCAAAACTTGATGTCACAAGTACATGAGCATCTACTAGGGGGTACAATAATAATGCAATATCTGTATGAAATATAAAAAAGAGAGAAAAAAGTAGATGTATATGATGGAGACTCCATATGCTGCGAATCGTAATATGGAGTGCAGCTCTGCATAAAGTCCCCTCAGCAACTACGCTTATGCGCCAAGATGACTACAAAAAATACCTTTCTCAGTACCTGCACAATCAGTTCAGAAGTATTGCATGAGTATGTAAATCAACGCGTACCCAGTAAGTATCTAGCCTAATCCCGAAGAAGTAGAGATGAGGGGTCGACATTGACACTTACTAGTGGTCCAATAAATCAAATATAATAAGGTAGACAGGTATAAAATGATAAGTAAACAGTGAGAAAAGATATAGGTACATAATACGATCCCTAACTGAACAGTAAACACAGCGTCCTCAAATACCGGACCCTTCCTCAAATGGAATACGTAATGGTCCACCAAATCAAAGGTCACATCTCAAGTCAGGAAAAACTCATAAGCACACTAACTCCTTATCAAGTATTTCGCACGATTCTGCTGAGGCGAGCGGTCCGACCCATAAGAGTAAGGAACGAATTCTTACGGTGGCGTACAACCCTATCCCATAATGGTCATGTACATACGCCGCCGAGGTCGTACGGGCCGATCCATGGATGCATCTCAAATATAATGCCGAGGAAAACAGTCTGATACCATAGTGATACTGCTGAGGCATTCATCCTGATCCCATAGGAATAGTGAATACTGAGGGTCACTGTCCCCTCTCACGAATATGTGTATGAGTTGTGAAATCCAAGAAATTCAGACAAATACAGGAGAAATCCATAAAGGGAGTGCAATCTCTATTGCTAACCAAGTAGCTCGCCAACTATTTAAATTCACAATTCGGATAACTTACGCAAGTCTAGTCTCAGGAAAAATATAAAACTAAAGCAAATAAACACATAAAGATAACTCAAATATTGCAATTAAAGCATGGCGTGAGTCTAAGTCTACCCGGACCTAATCAGGAATTCTAGCGTACGCATGGACACTCGTAACCTCATACTTGCGTAGCTCCCACAACATGTAGCACGTAGCAAATATAACACCTATGTGGTAAATTTCCCTTTACAAGATTAGACAAGAGGCTTACCTTGCTCTAAAATACGATAACCAGCTCCAACGCTTCTCTAACTCCTCAAACCAATGTGAAACGATCTGAAACTATTCAAATAATGTGCAAACCAATCAAAATATACTCAAAGACTCATAATTTAACAATTCGTTGCAATTCCCAACTCCACTAGAAAATTCAACAAAGTCAACCCTCGGTCTCACGCACCAGGATTTTGAAATTTCTCGAAGAGAAATACTGCCCATAACACCACGAACTCAAATATGTAATTTATCCCTAATTCCATGTCCAGTTTTGTGGACAAAATCCAAATTTACCATTTTTAGGTTTTCTTCAAAAATCCCACAATTTCTACGAATTTTTATGTTCAAATCCATATATAATCGTTGTATTTAACACACAATGGGTGGGAATCACTAACCTCATGATAGATGATGAAAAAGGGCTCCAAAATTACCCCCAAGGTCGGCTCCAAAGAGAAAAATGAGATGAAATGAGCCAAAACCCGATTTGAAACTCTTATACACTGCCCAGGCGTCCTTCTTCGCTATCGCGGAAGCTCACTCACGATCGCAGAAGCCAAGTCTGTCACTGCCCACATTCCTCTTTCGCGATCGCAGACATCACCTAGCGATCGCGGAGCATCACCCCTCAAAGCTTATGCTTGCATAAGGCTATTCGCATTCGTGATGGCCAAAATCTCTTCGCGTTCATGACTCTCTCACCGCGTTCGTGTAAAACAAATTCCACTGGCCCTCAATTCCTTCTCCGCGTTTGCGACTCCCCTATCGCGTTCGTGAAGCATAAAATCGCAGCCCATCAATTTCCTTCTTCACGATCCTGATAATTCCACTCACGATCGCGACGCACAACACTAGCACCAGCAACCAGCAACAGCAAAACAAACCAACTTGGTTTGAAATAACCCCGAATCACACCCGAGGCTCTTGAGACCCCATCCAATCATACCCACCAGTCCTAATACCTTATCCAAACTTATCCAAAGGCTCGAAATGCCATGAATAACATCAAAAGCATGAATCGACGATCAAAACCTCCTATTAACTTCCAAACATTCAAAGTTCGCCAAACGTGTCTAAATCACACTTAGACAATCTAAATGACGACATCACACATAAGTTCCAATCAATAAAATAAACCTATCCAAGGTCCAGAAATATCGTCCGGAGTCCGATAACACCAAAGTAGACTCTTAGTCAAGCTTGGCAAATTTAAAACTGTAAAAATTGAAAGCTTCCGATAATAAGCGCCGAATCGCTTCCGGACCACCCGATACTCAACCCGAATATACGCCTAAGTCCGAAATCACCTTACAAACCCACATGAGCCTTTTTTTCCCGATTATGAGGTCCTTTACTGAAAAGTCAAATCTCGATCAACTCTTCCAACTTAAAGTTTCCGAATTCATAATTATCCTTCCATATCAACTCCAACTTCCTGAAAATCAAAACCAACTACGCGTGCAAGTCATGAATTGAAGCTACTAAAGGTATTAAACCACCGACTGACATGCTAGAGCTCAAAACGATCAGTCGGGTCGTTACATTCTCCCCCACTTAGACATAAGTTCATCCTCGAACGTGCCAAAAACTGTTTTAGAGTTGCCTTAAATCACTGTTTACACCTTGTGCACCTATCCGTGACACCATAATCTTAACTGAAGATCCCTCTTGCTATATTATCCCACAAGCCTTAGAACCGAATTCCAACATCCGAAGTTCTCTACAAGGTCCGATTCCAATACACGTACACCCTATTAATCTCAACAAGCTGTACTAAAACATGATTATACACACATGTTGTAAGTGCACAATGCACCACATAATTTATTTGCCTGTAATAACATCCTCCAACCACAATAGTTGCAAATTGGTGAATTCGACACCCGTAATATACCTCAACACATACAAGTCCTGTACAACCCTCTCGACTGCAACGATGAATGAGATGTGTAGAAATTCATATCCACCCGCCAAAACAATAACTCATGGATTCACTCCGCTCGACAAGAACTATTGCCTCATTCTGAACTGATTAGCGACATTTTCCTTCCAATATACACTATATACATCCGATTGCGCTGATTCCAGGCCCATCATCCTCATCTCACCCAGTACAGGCTGCTCGATCGACAAGCCACATCAAAACCATCCAAATCTCATATGACATCATCAATGCGCCAACAAGCCACACTCGAATATGACCAATAAGAAAAAGTGAACGAGTACAAAACTATCCAGCCTGCGTAACAAATAAAATATCCAAGCCAACACTATGAATCTATCTTAGAGATTAGAAAGAAAACACACAAAATTAGTATAAAGATACGTACTCATCATCTCACTACTGCAGCGTGCAACCCCATCCTCACATGATACTATTGCGGCGTGCAACCCCATCCAAACATATCTGTGGTAGCTTGCCACCCGATCCACATATAACAATCAATAAGGAAATATCCATCGAGCCAAAATGCTCATATCCAGTAAAAACACGTTTATCAACCACAAGCATGCCAAGTGCATAAACATACCCTAGGTAGACGTAGCGTAATGCGCTACCATAGCTAAGCACGATTAAGGTGCGTTAAACAACCAACATCTTGAGAGCCATCTAGCTCATATAATACCACAAGCTACACACACCACACACGTGTGAATGAACAAAACGTAAGAGTAACTCATGAAATAGAGGAGGGCAGAAATAACATCCACCTTGCCCGAAAATCGGTCCAGGAGCAATGCTATGCTGAATAAGCATATATTATCTAGTGTAGAATACACATTCTCATTAGGCCTACCAATGGGCCTCAAAGCCAATTCCGATCATCCTGGAATAGCGCAATAACCTTCCAAAGATCCACAATGACCCTATTTATGACACATACAATCAACCGTCAAATTAGAAACAAACTTCCACAGTCCGCAACCAAAGGAACAGAACGTCTCTCAGACATAAGCTCTCCAATTAGTAATAGTTCAAGAATCACTGCACCTGATTTCAATCCTTACCACTTAAATGACTGGCATGTCACGATGATGCGATTATCTCGTGAGAGATACTCCCATAAACTTCTGCACCAGGTAGAAAAATCTAAACATCAATGGCCACCGGCCATGCTATTTCTATTATGCAAATGAAAATCCGCAATTTAGTACACAATGCCTCTTCCACAGAATACCATTCTTAAGCGACACTAAATTAGCATTATCATACTCTGAACATCTAATATCTGCGCTGCTTCTTCGAACCCGTGACATCCCGGTCAAACTGAACTGCAACCTTAATCCTTCAATCCCAATTCCACAATGCTCACTGCACCTATCATGTTGTTATGCGAAAGTGCAAGAACCCCATCATAAATACTGAACCACCAGTGGAATAGCCACTCCGTTGGCTGGAACCCTTTACATTACTCATTCCAAAAAATGGCAACATATAACCAAATTCCCACAACCGTAGAAAATACAAATCTCTAGTCGTGGTCTAAACCACCATAACTCTTTTGGGACCCATTTATACATAGCCACGAAACACATGTATAGGCTTACCATACCTAAGGAACCTATCATTTCCTTTAACATGCTGCTCCAAACCACTACTAAACCGACTCAACTTCTTCTGATTTCTTCTTAACTTGCCTTCAGAATCAATACCTTTCTTCCCAGCACACAATGGGCCTCATTCCACACTCACCCTGAGTGACCCCAAATCGCAAGACTGCCTCGCCTCAAAACCCATAAGCCACTCTATACTCTCCTCATGCACTCAGTAGTATTTCCAATTGATACACCTGTTATGGTTAGATCTTCTACGAATCCGAAGTAGTATCTCCCATTTCTCTAACACTGCACGCAGATCCGATGATAACATATAAATACAGCAAGTACCTGTCACACACTATTGCAAAACCCAATCCTCAGCCACATATAACGAACCAAAAAATCCTTAAGCACCACACCTTAAATCTTGAATTCACTAGAACCATTATTCAGAGTCATCCATTCTAATCCAGTCCTGATTATATAACCAAACAACTAGTGCTTCGTTATCACCCAAACACTCCAAAGAAGCGATCGGGTGAATCCTTTCCCTTGTACATCACATCCACAAGAAGTGTAAAATCTATGTCATTCCACAACATTCACATATCAGTAAGGTTAAATGTAGCACACTTCCATTAAATTCCTTGATCGAATTACCCCTGATGTTTTCTTCCCTTAATCATAGCTAATCCATTAATGTACCGACAACCAGAAACTGTAGGACACATCATCACGTGACCCAAATCACAGGTGGCAGGCTCCCCCATTTAGCTTAAAGCCACACCCGCAAAATCCAAAGACACGCAATGACTTCTCCTCCTAGCTACCATGATCTCACACTGTTACTCAGCGAAATATCCCGCAATCTCTTGTTGCACTAATCATAGCACACCACAAATTAGCAGTCCTAAATGCACACTTAACTTTATATAACAGTCACGCGATCTTCCCAAGCGATACAAGCTCACGTGGTAGTACATGCTCCCCGTTGGATAGAAAGTAAAAATTCTCATAGGAGCTTCACAAGAAATAATACACCCTTAACCTTCTCACATGAGATAGACCACCTGTGTAACCTTATGTCCACATCTCCCAACGACATCGCCACTGTTACATTCATTATGAAATCCGTAAGTCCTCTTGAGCCCATACTCGTCCACCAGTTGTAAGAGTCTGTTCATACCTATTAATACCAACTGAAGGTCCAAAAATCCTTTTAAAACTCGAAGCTACATTGCATCCCTAAATGATAATCAAGCATTTGCATTCCTCTATATTCCAAGCAAACTCTTTTCGCCAAATTCAAACTTCCTAGATATAGAAGCCACCATCTCAAACGAAATACACAGACATAGTCCTTTGTTCACCATGACCCAAATCGCACCAGGCTTTTCCAAAGTATGTGGCCATCCTACCATAAGATCCATTCGATACGCTATTACTCCCACACCGGGTTAACCATCTCCCGAAGCGAACTATTCGATCTCTGCTGCTCATACTCGACCAGCTAACAATTCAACCTCCATGAGACAAATCCTACCATGTCCTTCCTCATCCTTTGCTGCTAAAAATACTGCCTCAAATCACAATCCATCTCTGTAGCACACGAATGAATAAAATACTGCAACCTCCGAGCCCTATAGAGGAACATCTCCCTCAAATCATCGATAATAGAAACACTGATTTGACCCTGAATTCGCCACATACCGCCACCTCTGATAACCACTTCCTAGGTATCTTTTCGCAACACCATGCCCCAACAGAAAACAAATGAAGATCATCATGGCGACGAGCCTTAGTGCGTTCAAATAAGGATGCTGACACCACGACACAAACAAGAATTCCACCAAGTATGGAAATATCAAATCTCGGTACCCCGTCAACCAGAACATGAATATCCATAGACCATTTGCCTCTCCAGTAATGGAATGAATACCAAACTTCCTAATCATGAGCTGAATAATCCTCCACCTGAATCATTCACTACCGCCACACATAAGCAAGTACCCTACCATTCACACCTGCACTATGCAATAACAATGCATGAACATCACAATTCACTATGTAAAGCCTTAAAGCCATGGGCAACACTAACACTGGGCTGAATTGACAGAACACCCCTCCACAAGGGGATGATAATAATACGCCAGGGAAAGACATCCTGCACCATATATGTAGCATCTCCATAACTCGTCGGTGCCCAGCTAATATCGAATGCTTGACATTATGTAAGAATGAGTAGGAAGGAAATTAAGACATAAGCTTCGATAAAAATCAAATCACACGACAAGGAATCAAGAAAGGGAAGTTTTGTTAATGGCCCTGTAGCCTCTCGAAGATAAGTAAAGACATCTCCGTACTGATCTATAAGACTCTACTAGACTTGTTCATGACTTATGAGACCTAAGTGAACCTAGTACTCTGATACCAATCTGTCACAACTTAAAATCCACTATAGGCCGTGATGGGACCCAATGTAATCGTTAGGCAAGACAACAACTAAATTAATATGTCAATATTAAATCCAAAATGCATTTCAAAACAACTAAAGAATTTAAGAATGAAAGTTCGTTCATTTTCATGAAAAGGTATAGAGGTTATTACTTTAAATGTTCGGATGTGGTCGAAACATAATCCCAAAATCATAATAGTATATAACCATAAGAAAAATCTAAATCCCCAAAATCCGGTGTCAAAAGTACATGAGCATCTACCAGGGGGTAAAATGCTAATGCTATATCTGTCTGGAATATAAAATAGACAGGACAAAATAGATGGATATGATGGAGACTCTATGTACTGCGGATCATATAATGGAGTGCAGCTCCCCATAAAGTCCCCTCAGCAATTGTGTCTATGCACCAATATGACCATCAACAATACCTACCTTAGCACCTACACAATCAGTGCAGAAGTATAGCATGAGTACGAAAATCAATGCGTACCTAGTAAGCATCTAGCCTAACCCCGAAGAAATAGTGACAAGGTGTTGACATTGACACTTACTAATGGTCCAATAAGTCAAATGTAATAAGGTAGACATGTATGAAACATGGTAAGTACGCAGTAAGAACAGACGTAGGTATATAATACGATCCCTAACTGAACAGTAAATAGAAGGTCCTCAAATACCGGATCCTTCCTCAAATAGAATGCATAATGGTCAACACCAAATCAACGGTCACATATCAAGTTAGGAAAAACTCATTTTACGCTGACTCCTTATCAAGTATTTCTCACAACTCTACAGAGGTGAGCGCCTCGATGAGTGAGGCACAAACTCCTACCGTGGCGTACGGCCTGATCCCGTAAAAATCGTGTACATACACTACCGAGGTCGTACGGTCCGATCCATGGATGCATCTCAAATATACTGCCGCGGGAAACGACCCGATCCCATAGTGATACTACATAGGTGTTCACCTCGATCCCAAAGGAATAGCTAAGACTTTATGGGACAATGGCCTCACTTACGAATATATGTGTGAGTTGTGAAATTCAAGAACGTTTTGGACAAATACGTACAACATGGAAGAAATCCGTAAAAGGGAGTGCAATCTCTAGTGATAACCAAGTAGCTCGCCAAATATCTAACATTGCAAGTCCGATAATTTACGCAAGTCTAGTCTCAGGAAAAATATAAACTAAAGCAATTAAACAGGTAAGGATAACTCAAATATTGTAATTAAAGCATGGCGTGAGTCTAAGTCTACCCGGACTTAATTAGGGATTCTAGTGTACGCACGGACACTCGTCACCTCATACGTGCGTAGCTCCCACAACTTGCGGCACGTAGCAAATATAATACCTACGAGATAAATTCCCCCTAACAAGGTTAGACATGAGACTTATCGTGCTCCGAAATCTGATAACCAGCTCTAATGCCTCTCTAAATCCTCAGACCAATGCCGAAGGATCTGAAACTAGACAAACAACGTGCAAACCAATCAAAATATACTCAAAGACACATAATTCAACAATTTTTAACAATTCTCAATTTAACTCGAAAAGTCAACAAAGTCAACCACCGGGCCCATGCATCTGGATTCCGTAAATTCTCGAAGATAACTACTACCTTGTCACGACCCAAAACTCAATATGTCGTGATGGCATCTATCACAGTACTAGGCAAGCCAACAACAAAAAATTACTACTCTTTTTCTTAAATTTGAAATATGAAAAAACAAGTTTAACAGCAAAATTCTCATAAATAACTGATAAGAAATACTGCGACTCAATATAAAATCTCAAAATCTGGGAGTCACTGAGTACATGAGCTACTAAAAGACAAGACAGTCAAAACTCCAAATACAACTGTTTGGAAAGATAGAACAATGCTAAATAAACTAAAAAAAAAAGGAGAGTTAAGGTCTGCGGATGCCAAAGCAGCTACCACAAAAGTCTCCAAGCAGGTATGACAATATAGATATGACAGGAAAAAGACGGTAATAACTTACAGAAACACTCATAATCGGTTGTACACAGTACAGAAAAGTAGACATGCTTTCAAGTTCGACAGTTTAGGCTCAATACTAGTAAATATGCCAAAATAACTTACACGAGGAATATTATATTTCTATGTCTACATGTCAAAAATGCATCTCACATGTAATGCAACATAGTGATAAACTCAAATACTCATGCTCTCGGAGTATTCAACCTCACTCAACATTTTTAATCACTCATCACACCCAATCACTCAACACTCTCAATCACTCAGCACTCGTACTCGGCACTCGCACTCAACACTCAACGGTACCTACGCTCACTGCTGATATGTTAGTCTCCGAAGGGCGGATCCTGCCTAAGTGCTAATATAAACCAACATGGCATGCTGCGACATGTAGCCCGATCCCATAAATATCACCCCTAATCAGGCCCTTGGCCTCACTCAATCATCAATCTTTTCAGTCTCTCGGGCTCACAAATCTCATGCCAAACAACCCAAACAGTGATACATAGTGTAACAATAAATGATAACAGCGACTGAGATATGATATGCAAATGATGAATGCGACTGAGTACATAACTGCAATTTAAGCAAATAACTCAACACCAGAAACAATCTCTGTGGGTCCCAACAGTACCAACATATAAACTAAACATGATTCCTAACATGGATTGTAGCTCAATTATTCTAACAAGTCAGAATTTCATGAATAGAAACAAGGTTTGATAACTACACGGAACCATGAAAACAACCGAGTCACAATTACCACGGTGGACGCCCACACGCCCGTCATCTAGCATGTGCGTCACCTCAACACCAACCACATAACACGTAGTTGAGGGATTCATACCCTCAGTATCAAGTTTAGAAGTGTTACTTACCTTAAACCGCGCAAATCCCTACTCCAACAAGCTCTTGCCTCGCGAATCGGCCTCCGAACTACTCGAATCTTGCCACAAACGACTCAACACAATCAATACAATCCATAGGTATCAATTCCATGCAATAAAGCTAAGTTCTTTAACAAAAGTCAAAAAGTCAACTCAAAATGTCAACTCTGGGCCCACGTCACGAAATCCGATAAAATTTACAAAATTCGAAAATCCATTTAATAATGAGTCCAACCATACCAACATCATCCAATTTTAACCACAAATCGTAACTCAAATCCCCAAATCTTACTCTCCAATCTACAGTCCAAAATCCCCCAAATTCCACCTTAAAAACACTTAATTTAGGTGGGAAATTCAATGGGTATTTAATATTAATAAAAAATAATGATCAAAAGCTACTTACCTATTGAAATCTAGTGAAACCCCTAACAAAAACTGCCACTAGCCGAGCTTGCAAAGTCCAAAAATGAAGAAATAACACAAACCCTCGACCTTATGAATCTGCCAGGCATCTCGCACCTGCCGTTCACTTAACGCTTCTGCGGCCCCGTAGGTGCAGCCAAAAACTCCGCTTCTGCAGTTCCCATGAAGGTCCCCTACCTTTGCTTCTGCGGACCAAACTCTGCTACTGCGAAGTGGCACCTGCGACCTCTGTTGCTCTTCTGCGGAAACTCATGCCGCTCACCTCGTACGCATTTGCGCTCCAATTCTCGCATCTGCGATCTCGCAGATGTGGACAAATCCTCACACCCTGCTCATCCCCTCAGGCCAGCGATGCCACATATGCTTCTGCAGTCGTGCACCTACGATCGGTTCTTCGCAGTTGCAATCGCACCAGAACAGCAGCAGGTCAGAAATTCCTCAAGTCCACAACTCATTCTGATTTCAACCCGAATCACTTCCGAGGCATACGGGACCCCATCCAAACATACCAACACATCGCAAAACATCATACAAACTTAGCCGAGGCTCCAAACCACATCAAATAACATCAAAAAGATAGATCGCACCTCAGTTCAAGCCTATTGAAACTAATAGATTTCCAACTTATACAATCGATGTCGAAGCTTATCAAACCAACTCTGATTGACCTCAAATTTTGCACACAAGTTATAAATGACAACATGGACCTACTCCAACTTCCGGAACCAAAATCTGATCTAGGTAACCACAAAGTCAACTCATTCAACTTTCGCCAATTCGAGTCAAAATCACCTATGGACCTCCAAATCAATATTCAGACACAATCCTTAGTCCAAAATCACCATATGAAGCTATCAGAACCATCAAAACTCTATTCTAGAGTTGTTTACACATAAGCCAACATCCGGTCAACTCATTCAACATTGGCTTCCAACCTTGGGACTAACTGTCCCAATTCATTTCGAAACATCCCCGGAACAAAACCAACCACCCCCCGTAAGTGACATAACAACAAACAAACATAGAATAAGCAATAAATAGGGAAAGGGGGCTGCAATACTCAAAAAGACCGGTCAACTTGTTGCATTCTCCCACTCTTTAACGAACATTCGTCCTCGAACGGGTCTAGAATCATACCTGGGTTCTTATATAGGTGTGGATAGCTGCTCTGCATCTCCCGCTCGGTCTCCCAAGTAGCCTCCTCGACTGGCTGACCTCTCTACTGTACCTTTACTGAAGCTATATTCTTTAATCTGAACTTCCGAACCTGCCGATCCAAGATGGCCACCGGCTCCACATCATAAGTCAAATCCCTATCTAACTGAACCGTGCTGAAGTCCAAAACATGAGACGGATCACCGAAATACTTTCGGAGCATAGAAACATGAAAGACTACATGAACTCTCGATAGACTATGTGGCAATGCAAACTTGTAAGCCACCTCTCCGATCATCTCAAGTACCACAAAAGGGCCAATATACCGAGGGCTCAACTTGCGCTTCTTCCCGAACCTCCTAACACCCTTTATTGGAGAAACGCTAAGCAAAACCTTCTCCCCCACCATGTAGGCAACATCACGAACCTTCCGATCGGCGTAACTCTTTTATCTAGACCAAGTCAGTACCCAATAGCCTAGCCACACCTCGTTCAAACCAAACAACCGGAGACCGACACTGCCTCCCATACAAGGCCTCATACGGAGCCATTTGAATACTTGATTGGTAGTTGTTCTTGTAGGAAAACTCTACAAGCGGTAGAAACTGATCCCAAGACCCCCGAAATCCATGACACAAGCGCGTAGCATATCCTTTAATATCTGAATGGTGCGTTTGGACTCTCTGTCCGTCTGAGGGTGGAATGATGTACTCAACTCAACCCGTGTGCCTAACTCTTGTTGCATTGCTCTCCAAAACTGTGATGTAGACTACATGCCCCAGTCTAAAATGATGGACACCGGCACACCGGGAAGGCGAATAATCTCGCGGATATAGATCTCAGCCAAAAGCTCCAAAGAATAGGTAGTCCCAACTAGAATGAAATGAGCAGACTTAGTCAATCGGTCCACAATCACCAAAATAGCATCGAACTTCTTCAAAGCCCATGGGAGCCTAACTATAAAGTCCATGGTGATACGCTCCCATTTCCACTTGGGAATCTCAAGCCTCTGAAGCAAACTGCCCAGCCTCTCATGCTCGTATTTTACCTGCTGATAATTTAAGTATCGAGCTACAATCTCCACTATATCTTTCTTCATTCTCCTCCACCATGTGCTGCCTCAAGTCTTGATACATCTTCGTGGAACCCAGATGAATGGAGTAACACGAACTGTGGGCCTCATCAAGAATCAACTCACGTAGCCCATCCACATTAGGCATACAAATCCGACCCTGCATCTATAACACCTCATCATCCCTAATCCTCCTTGGCATCACCTTGCTGAGTCCTTAAGGACAAGCAAATGGGGGTCGTCATACCGACGCTCTCTGATGCGATCACATAAAGAAGACCGTGAAACCACACAATCTAGAACCCAATTAGGCTCCGAAACATCTAACCTCGCGAACTGATTGGCCAAGGCCTGAACATCTGATCCAAGCAGTCTCTCACCAACAGGAATAAATGCAAAGCTACCCATGCTCACCGCCTTTCTACTCAAGGCATCTGCCACCACATTGGCCTTTCCGGGATGATACAAAATTATTATATCATAGTCCTTTAGAAGCTCCAACCATCCTCACTGCGTCAAATTTAGATCCTTTTGTCAGAACAAGCGCTGAAGACTCCGATGATCTGTAAATACCTCAGAATACACGCCGTAGAGATAGTTCCTTCAAATCTTCAATGCATGAACGATGGCTGCCAACTCCAAATCATGAAGAGGGTAGTTATTCTCATGGGGATTCAACTAGCGTGAAGCATAAGCAATCACTCTACCCTCTAGCATCAAGACACACCCAATACCGATCTGAGAAGCATCACAATAGACTATATAAGAACCCGATGCTAAAGGCAAAACTAGAACTAGACCTGTGGTCAAGGCAGTCTTGAGCTTCTAAACTCTCTCCTCACACTCATCAGACCACCTGAATGAAGCACCCTTCTAGGTCAACCTAGTCAAAGGCGATGCATAGACGAGAAACCCTCCATGAAACGATGATAATATCCTACCAACTCTCAGTATCTGAAGACGGTCTGGGCCAACTCTGAACCGCCTCAATCTTCTTCGGATCCACCTTCATCCCCTCACTGGACACCACATTCCCTAAGAACGCCACCGAACTGAGTAAAAACTCACACTTGGAGAACTTGGCATAAAGCTTCTCCTCCCTCAACGTCAGTACTACAATCCCCAGATATTGTGCATGCTCCTCCTGGCTACGTGAGTACACCAGAATATCATCAATAAATTGTCAAACAAATCAAGATATGGATGGAATACACTGTTCATCAGATGCATGAATGTTGGTTGGGCACTAGTCAGCCGAAAAGACATCACAAAAAACTCATAGTGACCATAGTGGGTCCTGAATGTCGTCTTCAGAATGTCCGTGTCGTGAATCTTCTACTGGTGATACCTAGACCTCAAATCAATCTTAGAGAACACTCAAGCTACCTGAAGCTAGTCAAATAAGTCATCAATGCGCGACAAAGAATACTTGTTCTTAATTGTAACTATGTTCAACTGCCTATAGTGAATGCACATCCGCATAGTACCATCCTTTTTCTTCACAAACAGAACCGGTGCACCCCAAGGAGATACACTAGGCCTAATGAACCCCTTATCAAGAAGTTCCGGAAGCTACTCTTTAAATTCCTTCAACTCTACTGGTGTCATACGGTACGGAGGAATAGAAATGGGCTGAGTGCCCGACACCAAATGAACACCAAAATCAATATCCTTGTCGGGTGGCATGCCCTGTAGGTCTGCAGGAAACACATACGAAAAATTTCTCATTACCAGAACAAAATCGATGGTAGAGTATCAGCACTAACATCCCTCACAAAAGACAAATACGACAAACACCCCTTCTCAACCATTGTTGGGCCTTCAGATACGAAAATCACCCTACTGGGAATATAGTCTAGAGAACCTCTCTCTCGATCCTAAGTAACGGCAGTGCTAACATCACGATCTTAGCGTGAAAATCTAGAATAGCATGACATGGGTACAGCCAATCCATGCTTAGAATCACGTCAAAATCAACCATACTAAGCAATAAGAGATCAAGTCTAGTCCCTAATCCCCCAATGGTCACCACACACGATCGATACACAGGATCCACAATAATAGAATCTCCTACCGACGTTGATACATGAACAGGTGAAACTAAGGACTCACAGGGCATATCCAAATAACAAGCAAAATACGATGATACATATGAATACGTGGAACCAGGGTCAAATAATATGAAAGCATCCTTGTGGCATACTGAGAAAATACCTGTGATCACTGCGTCTGAAGCAACGGCCTCTTGCCTGGCAGGGAAAGCATAGCATCGAGCCTGACCGCCACCTGATCGGCCTCCTCTTCTAGGGCGACCTTTAGCTGCCTGAGCCCCACCCCGAACTGGCTGAGCGGGTAGTGAAGTAACTGATATAGGAAGTCATAACCTGACCCCTCTGCTGAACTCGTCCTCCAAAACAACGGGGACACTACCTCCACACATGTCTAAACTCCCCTCGCTTGAAGCAACTCCAATCCGCCGATGGTGGTTGAGACTGAATCGGACTCCGAGAACCATAATAACTGCTAGAAGAACATGGCATAGATGAACCCTGAACTGATGGAGCACGAGATGAACTCTGAGCTGGGAGGGCATTAAGATATGACTGGCCTGGATGAGCACTGTATGAATCATGGCTAGTTGATGCACCATGATAAACCGAACGACCCATCTTAGCGTGCCTATAAGGACGACCCTTGCTGTGGTGGGACTGCCCTCTAGAGGAAACACCACTGAAACCACCCGAACCATGAGGCCTTTTGGCCTTCGTCTCCTCACACTCCTGACTAGGGACCTGTTCTAGCCGCCTAGCAATATCAACCACCTCGTCGAACCTCGCACCTGATGTGATCTCCCGTGTCATGACGAAGTGCAATCCATAGTTGAGGCCATCATTGAACCTCCTAATCCTCTCCCTCTCTGCGGGAACCAACCAGGCTGAAAATCTCATCTCATACTAGGTCACTAACATACCCTCCTGGCATAGTTGGTCAAACTGCCAATGCAACTCCTCCCTGCGGGTCTGTGGAACAAACTTCTCCAAGAAGAGAATGGAGAACTCATGCCACATAAGTGGTATAGCGACGACTGGCCTGCTCAATTCATAAGCCTCCCACCGTCTGAAGGCTGCCCCTGACAGTTGAAAAGTAGTAAATGAGACTCCACTAGTCTGCAGAATGCTCGTCGTATGAAGGATCCACCAGCACAGGTCTAAGAAGCCTTGGGCATCCTCTGACTCAGCTCCACTGATTGTCTGAGGCCTGAGCCTCCCAAACTGCTCTAGCCTCTTCTGCTCCTTGTCGCTCATAGGTAGACCAACCTGGGCCTAAGAGACTACAACCAGCTGGGCTGGTAGTACCCCTGGTGTCTGAAGTCCATGAAATGCCTGCTCTAGAGTACGGGTGACCGGAGTCTGAGCACCTCCCCCGGCCTGAGAAGTGGCTGGTGGGGCCGGAACTGAAACTGCTTGAGCAAGGCTAGTGCATACAGTCAATATCTGGGCCAAAGCCTCCTGAAGGCCTGTAATCACAACGGGCATAGCTGGTGCCTGAACTAATCCCACTGGCTCAGCCGCATCTAGTATCTACTCCTGAGCTGGAGCAACTGGTGGCTCCACAGCTGTTGCTCTAGCTGTTGTACGAGCTGCACCTCGGCCTCTACCGTGGCCCTGACCTCTCGTGACCCTAGCTGGTGGTACTCGTGGCCGTCCACCCGATCCTGTAGCATGTGTCCTCACCATCTGTGAGAGAATAGAGTAACACAAGTTTAGTTTTCGGAATGAACAAATTCGTACGACAAGAATACAAGGAAGTGATGTTTTCCTAATGGTTTGGTAGCCTCTCAAAGATAAGTATATACGTCTCCATACCAATCCGCAAGACTCTACTAAGCCTTCTCAAGACTCGTGAGACCTATGTAACCTACGCTACGATACCAACTTCTCACGACCCAAAAGTCATCATGTCGTGATGGCGCCTATCATAGTACTAGGCAAGACAACAACCACAATAACTATGCTTTTTCTTAAATTTGAAAATATGAAGAAACAAATTTAACAGCAAAATTCTCATAAATAATCGATAAGAAATACTGCGACTCAATATATAATCTCAAAATAAGGGTGTCACTGAGTACATGAGCTACTAAAAGACAACATAGTCAAAACTCCAAATACAACTGTCTAGAAAGATAGAAAAGTGCTAAATAAACTGAAAAGAAAGAGAGCCAAAGTCTACGGACGCCAAAGCAGCTACCTCAAAAGTCTCCAAGCAGGTAATGCTTCAAGTCTAGCAACAACCAGGTCCAGATGTACCTGGATCGGCACGTGGAGTGCAGAGTGAAGTATGAGTACAACCGAACCAATGTACTGAATAAGTACAGGACTAACCTTGGGCTAAAAGTAGTGACGAGCTTAGATGGGTACAGTCCAAACTAGATAATAATAGTATAGATATGACAGGAAAAATGACGGTAATAACTCAAAGAAAATCTCTTAATCAGTTTTACACAGTACAGAAAAGTAAACATGCTTTCAAGTTCGAAAATTTAGGCTCAATATTGGTAAATATGCCAAGTATAGTTAACATGAGAAATATTACATCTCTATGTCTACATGTCAAATATGCATCTCACCTGTAGTGCAACACAGTGATAAACTCAAATACTCATGCTTTCGGAGTATTCAACCTCACTTAGCACGCTCAATTTCTCAGCACTCCCAATCACTCACCACTCACACTCAGCACTCAATGGTATTTTGCGCTCACTGCTGGTATGTCAGACTCCGGAGAGGCGAATCCTGCCCAAGCGCTACTATAAGCCGAACATGGCAAGCAGCGGCGTGCAGCCCGATCCAATAAACATCACTCATAATCAGCCCTCAGCCTCACTCAGTCATCGATTTCTCCAATCTCTTGGCCTCACAAATGTCACGACCCAAGCCGGAGGGCCGCGACCGGCACCGGACCCTACTCAACGGGCGCCGACGTACCCTTCATCTAACTTTCCTTATTATCTATAAGGCTTGTCATATGCATATAATCTCGAACAATAATTATAATGAACCGAGACGTCATGCCATGATACGAACATACTTATATACATAATATGGCCCATAAGGCTACAATGCAAAACCATAAAATAAAATATATACGTTTGCCGACAAGGCAATTCAACTGTACATAAGCCAACCCATTACTTGTCTATGCATAAATTGACACTTGTCTATGAGCTTCTACAAAAACGTACATAATGTAACCTACGTCGGAACAGGGCCCCGACGTGCCCATAATGCCTACAACAAAATGCATACCAAGACTGTGGCAAGTCCGAAGGATGGATCTCGCCAATATCCGCTGAACTGGACAACCTACTGTAGTGGGGGAGCCTCGTCTATCTGTCAGTCCGGACCTGCAGCACGACATGCAGCGTCCACAAAGAAAGGACGTCAGTACGGATAATGTACTGAGTATGTAAGACAGGAAACATAATGTAAGAACAATAATAAGCATCAGGGTAAGAGACATACAACCTGTACCATCTGAATGCCTCTGAGGGCGACTAACCATGTCATGCTTGACATGCATATGCATATACATATATTTATATCCTTTTTAAAATCATCATATACATATATACGCCTCTG
>MCJB01030001.1:0-68208 GCA_002018475.1 Nicotiana obtusifolia | reverse complement strand
CCTCTAGATGAATGAGACTGGAGTGGGAGATTGATAAGTTCCATCTCATTCAATATTCTTTGGTTGGTAGCCAACTTTGTTGAATGTCTTTGGTTGGTAACCAACTTTGTTGAATATCTTTGGTTGGTAGCCAACTTTGTTGAATGTCTTTGGTTGGTAGCCAACCTTGTTGACATTGAAGAAAAAGAAGAAAAAGTGTGTACAAATTATCAAATATAGTAGGCTTTAGAGAGTGAGGCTTTGGCTATAAAAGGAGAGCTTAAACTCTCATTTCAATACACCAACAAAGAGAGGAAGAAAGAGTGAGGTTTCACAGACAAGTCTGTGAGGAAAAAATAGAGAGTGAGCGATATTGTAGTAAGGTGAGAATATCAAAAGAGTGTTATTTCTTTTGAGCGTTGTTGTGGTGAGTATTTTACTCGGATCTACAAAGTGTAAAATTCCTTGCTATAGTGAAATCAGTTGCTCGTCTCGGGCCGTGGTTTTTTCCCTTATTGAAAAGGGTTTTCCACGTAAAAATCTTAGTGTCGTTCTCACTCTTTTATTCTTGTTAATTATCGTATCTCCGTGTTACATTATTATTCCATCTTTATTACTCTGAATATTATCTCCATAGGGGATTTATTCCCAACACTCTCTTCAGCAAAAATGGTTTTATATTTCCAAAGTTTAAGTTCGCACAAGATCATCATGCAGCTGCAACAGAAAGGCATAGTTCCAAGGTGTTTACCCAAAAAATCGGATAGTAATTGAATTTATACGTGGTTTTAAGGATACGTGACCTAATTTGATACAAATGACGAGTAATACAATTGAAGTTAAAATTAATTAATAAATGAAAAGAATGCAAACCACCCAAGTTAGACACTGTTGATCGTTGGTTGATCCTTCTTGGGCAGGGATTGATTATAATAGAAATTGGAACAAGATAATGAAACAATGATTCAAGAGAACAATCTGTAGCTGTCTTTATCGATGATTGGAAAAGTGCCCTTTGAAATAATTAAACTCCCCTTTATATAGTAGGGGGATCCTACATTTGGTACAACTCCATGTAAGCTAACATATCTCCTGATTTGCTAATTAAGCGGTTCCATTGATTTGTGTCGAGATTCCCACCGTGACTCGTCTCATTATGGATATTCTGGCTTTCCGTTATTTAGGTTCGGTGATCTTCCCTCGAGCATTTTCGGGGTCGGGATCAATCTCGGATCACGGGCTCGGTGTTCTCGAGGTCGGACATTCTGGCCTCGTGTTCCGCTTCTATGAAACACGAGGTCGATCTTCTATCCTAATCATTCCGAACACAACCGGTCGTGCAATAGTCAATCCCGATTTCGACCATATAGAGTCAAGCCCGATTTCGACCATATACAGTTGGGCCCGACTTCGACCGTATACAGATAGTCCCCTCTTTTTTTCGGAGAGTAACGACGAGAAACGACATGAGCCTCAGATTCTCACTATACGGGCTTCCGATTCTCACTCTGATAAGTGGCGATAGACTCATGGTGTACGCGATACGAAAATTGAAAATGTCCTATCAGAAAATCCCTTTAAAGCATTAAATGTGTGTCAGTTGATGTTCTGCCGCTTCGGGATGCGACCCGCCGTTTTGAAAGACTATAATTACCCTCATTCATTCTTTGTATTCAAACGTTCGTGCTCTTTTACAAAAACTTCATCATTCTTATCTTCAAGACCTCCTGCCTTCTGGTTTTCTGAAAATATTTCACAAGCTATCTACAGATTATATCTCCTTCATATCAGCAACTTTTTCTTTCTTCCTCTATTCAAAAATAATGGAAAGACTTCAAAATCCGTTCCCCGAAGAAAAACTCCCTCTTCTTCTCAACCTGCTGAGAACGTTTCGCCTGTCATCACCGAGGAACCTATACCGGAACCCCCTTTAAAGGCATTTATACCCACGGGGTGCTCAACCGGAGTAGATTTCAAGGTTGAAAACACTTCCTCAACACCGGGCCGGTGCGAACCGGTCATGAGATACATCTGTTCAATCACCGACAACATTCTCGAGAAAGTCAAGGAAGACTGCAACTGGGTCGGCACGTACGTGGTGGTTCCTGCGCATGAAGAAGCAATTACTACCCACGTGGAGGGGTTTTTAAGTGCTTATACTTATCCCTTCATGTTGGGCCCTTTGGACCCGGTCATTATTGCCTTTTGTAAAAGGTACGAGGTGACCTTGGGCCAAATTCATCCTTCTTTCTAGAGGATAGTTATCCTTCTACGTTTTTTTATAAGGAAGATTGAGGGGTATCCTTTCACCATCGATCATCTCATGCATTTGTAAAGTCCCCGACTCTATCGAGGGGGGTTAATAAAACTTGCTCGTCGGACAAGCAAAGACCCGTTCTCAAGTATTGATGAGGATTGGAATCGAGGTTGGTTGGGTCGATTTGTTTGAGTGAAAACATCGGACCTAATCCTGGCCGAGGATATTCCATTCCCTGAGAAAGGGAATATGAAGCATAAGTATAACCCTGCTTTTTAGAAATTTATTTACCGTTTTCCCTTTTGCCCTTCCTCTTATCAATTTTCTATGGTGCAGCTGTTCTCGAATGCCGGATGCAGTTTCGAAAGGTCGATGGGAGGCCCGACTTCATGGTGAGATACGTTACATTCGAGCTTAATTCTTTATGCTATCGATTTCTAACTTGTTTTGCTTCTCTTTCGCAGGTTTATCAAAAGATGTTGAAATGAGACCTCCACCCGTGGGCGATGATGCTCCCAGCGAGCCCCCTATTTCGAAGCAGGATAAAGAGAAGAAAAGAAAAAAGGCTCCAAGTTCCCCAGATCTCGAGAAGAAAAGACCAAGGAAAAGATTGGCTCGTAAGCCCAAGAGGAGTGCTAGTGATCGAGCATTATCTTCGGACTCGCTACATCGATTGAGGGATGAGTCTGAGGAGGAAGAAGAGGACTTTGACCTTGTGGCTAGTGTGCCGCCACAGTCTGAAGGGCAAGGGTCCTCCGAACCAGGGGTTAGTGAAGCAGATCTTCATTGAGTTGGGGAACCCGAGGTGGAGACAAGAACTGAGGCTTCCCCAGATACGAGGAGAGCACCACTAGGAGTATTGGGTCCGATTGAGATGGTTGATTTGCCCTCTTTCTCGGAATCAATGTTCAACGAGGCCCAAATAGCAAAAGAACGCTCCCTGGACGGAGATCATAGATCGAAGGACCCTTTCCATGTTTTTTCGATAGTGTGGATTCGACGGCCACAGAAGATATTCTTGGGCTCGGTTATTTAGAGGTACCGAGGAAGATCTCTTCTTATGATACAAGCGGGACTTCCTTTAGTCCAAAATTGGTCGATTGGTTTCCCGCACCGAGTGCTTACCCTGATCGAAAATGCTCCATATCTTTTACCATTCCCAAGGATTCCTGGGTTCTTTCCGCCGCCGTCGGGGTGGCCAGTTATCTTCGGTGCTTGGTGATCGAGGAGGATCAGGCAAAAATGAACGAGGTGGATGCGCCCTACCTGTTCAACGAAGCTCAATAGGAGCTGAATTAGGTAACTTTTGATGGTCTTTACTCGATGTCCTTTGTTATGTACTTTAAAATTTTCAGTAATCATAACATTTTCCTTTATGATTGAAGGCCTCGGTACTTCACCATGAGGCTTTTCTGCGATTCTAGGAAGAGTCAAAACGCCATGAGGCTGATGCTCGGGAGCTCATTGAGAAAATAGACACCTTGAAACTTCTCAATGAGCGGCTCGAAGGGGAGGTAAAGAACCTCCGTGCTGAACTGGAGCTTGCCCAGAAGGATAATGCTGACTTGATCGAGTAGGTAGGGCAAAACCTTGATCGGATTGATCAGCTTTGAACTGAAATAAATGTGGTTAAAGCTGAGGCCGATGAGTGGAGGAGCAAGATGGATCAACTGGCCTTGAAAAAAAAGACATCTCGGGCACAATTAGCTTCAGCAGAGGTTCAGCTTAGAGCGGCAAAGGAGAAAGCCGAGGCCTAGACCAAGAGTACCGAGGAGCTTCAATCTCGGATCAGTTCGATTATCTTAGATTGAGATAATCTGGCTAAAGAGCTAAAAATGGCCAAGTTGAAAGCTATCGTGATCAAAGCCAAAGCTGATGAACTGGTGGCTCAATATAAGGCCGATGCTGAAGCTGCTCAAGACCAATCAAGGAATATGGTTGTCCATATGAGGTGGCAATCTCACAGGCTTTCCCTTGAGGAAATTCACGCTCGAGACTTTGATTTATCAGCGGAGATCGAAGATGCCAAGGTAGCTGAAGCCGAGGCCAGAAACTAGCCTTTCCAGAGGAGGATGATTCCGAGGATTCAGTCGGGTCTAAAGAATGAGAAGACCTCGGAAATCCTGATGTTGAGGCGGGATCCAGTCGAGACCAAGTCGCTCCTGATCAAGTTTTATCTCTTTCCGTGTTTAATATTATGTATCGAGATTGCTCGATTTCTGTAAAAGGGATTTTTGATATATATATATATATATATATATGTGTGTGTGTGTGTGTATATATGTATATAAGGCTTTCTTTTCACAACTTTCAAATTTTCTCTTTGCTTTTTTATTTGGATTTGCAAAGATTGAAATGCCTTAGCCCTCGAGTACTATTAACTCGGAGTGGCCTTAGCCTTTTGATTCGGGCATTGCCAAATAAGCGATGTTCCCTCGGATTTTGTTAACCCGGTATGGCATTAGCCTTTTAATTCGGGCGTAGACAAATAAGCTTTGTACCATCAGGTTTCGTTAAGCCGGCATGGCCTTGGCCTTTTAATTCGAGCGTAGCCAAATAAGCTTTATACCCACGGATTTCGTTAATCCGGTATGGCCTTAGCCTTTTAGTTCATTGTCTTACCTCCTCTCGAGTTCTGTTAACTCGAAACGGCCTTAGCCTTTAAAGTTCGGGGGTTGCCTAATAGGTCTTATATCCTCTCGACTAAATTTGTTTTTCGGATAGTAGTCCCCGAGTGAGAGAGTGATTATTCCAACTCAAGTTAAGGTGGCCCTTGGGCTCGTTTTGATCCGAAGCAGGACGTTTGTATACAAGAGACTTCTCTTTATTCTTGTACATAATAGTAATGTATGTGTACAACTTGCGTTATGGTTCGATCAGTCTATTTGAGCATAATTCATTTGATCGTTTGGCCCTTACGTTGAATCTTATTGATGTTCGACCCTTCAATCCTAAAATATCTTTCCATGCTAAAGTGGCCCCCCAGTATTCGGGGTCGATTGAAGATAGGCCTCGAATGCTGTTGTCATTGATTTGTATTGGCCTTCGAATCTAAGTTAGCACGATTTACTTGTTGCCTCACTAAAAACCTTTCCGTAAAACTCATTTTGGGACAAAAACGGTTCAAGGGAAAAAGAGTGCAACGCGTGCTTTCAGACCTTATATCTCGTATGGCCCCTTTTTCGATACCTACAAATGTTAGTTCGTAATGCAAATAAAAATAAAGAACATGTCCATACCATAGCAGTAATACCGCTTCAAGTGACTTATATTCCAGTTGTTTGGTAGTTGTTTACCATCTACTGTTCCAGGCTAGTAGGATCCCTTTCTGGTGATTTTAATGATACAATAAGGCCTTTTCCAGTTTGGTCCCAGCTTTCCCTCGTTTGGACTCCGTGTGTTCAGTGTGACCTTTCTTAGTACTAAGTCCCCGACGTTGAAGTATCGAAGGTTGGTCCTTATGTTATAATACTTCTCGATCCTTTGCTTTTGACGACTTTATGTCTATCATCTAACAGCTCCAAGTTCGTATTCATGGCTTCATGGTTCGATTCTTTTATTGCAGGAACCTGATACTTGGTTCCCCGACCTCGACCGGTATCAAAGCTTCGGCTCTATAAACCAAAGAGAACAGGGTGGCTCCGGTGCTGGATTTCGCGATCATACGATATGCCCATAGGACTTCGGGCAATATTTCCTTCCATCTCCCTTTGGCATCGGTTAACCTTTTTGAGGTTCTGGAGTATGGTTTTGTTGGTAGATTCAGCTTTTCCATTCCCATTGGGGTGGTAGGGTGTCGATAGGATCCTTTTGATCTTGTGATCTTCGAGGAATTTGGTCACTCTGCTACCGATGAATAGCTTCCCGTTGTCGCATACGATCTCAGCTGGTATTCCAAATCGGCATATGATGTGATCCCAAATAAAATCGATGACTTATTTTTCCCTAACCTTCTCGTACGCCTGAGCTTCCACCCATTTAAAAAAATAGTTAGTCATAATTAGTATAAATTGAGCTTTACCTTGTGCGCACGGAAGAGGGCCAACGACGTCCATCCTCCACTTCATGAACGGCTATGGTGATAAGACTGAGTGGAGCATCTCCCCAGGTTTATGGATCATCGGGGCGTGCCTTTGGCATTCGTCACACTTTTGAACGAATTCCTTTGCGTCTTTTTCCATATCGACCCAGTATTAACCGGCTCTGATTATTTTCCGAATCAATGACTCGACGCCTGAATGGTTCCCTCCGGTACCTTCATGGATTTCCCTTAAAATGTACTCAGTATCACCCGGTCCCAGACACATCGTGAGTGGGCCGTCAAATGTTCTTCTGGACAAGGTTCCGTCTTCGGACAAGATGAATCGGGCTACCTTCGTACGCAGGGCCCTCTACTCTTTTGGATCCGAGGGAAGTTTATGGAGCTGAGATATTCTACGTATTTGTTCCTCCAATCCTAAGTTAGGCTCGTCGAGTTGATCTCAGCGTGGCCTTCTTCCACTACTGACCTCATAAGCTGTACGACTTTTCCCGAGTCGAACTTGTCGTCTAAGTACCTCTGCATCCGTTCCTCTCTGAACCGAGGTATATGTTGTAAGGTCCACTCTTTGAACAGATGCAACATCAGTTGCAGTTTGTCTAAGTACCTCTGCATCCGTTCCTCTCTAACCTCGAACATTCCATTGACTTGATTTACCACAAGAAGGGAGTCGCACTTGGCTTCGATCACTTCCGCTCCCAAGCTCCTGGCTAGTTCTAGGCCTGCAACCATGGCTTCATATTCTGCCTCATTGTTAGTCAGTTTCAAAGTCTTAATAGATTGTCTAATTATATTACCTGTTGGTGGCTTCAATACGATGCCATATCCGGATCCCCTAGCATTTGAGGCACCGTATGTGAAGAGGTTCCATATTCCCGAAGAAGTTCCTGAGTCAACTAACAACTCTCTTTCGACCTCAGGTATTAAGGTTGGTGTGAAATCGGTCACAAAGTCTGCCAACACATGGGATTTAATGGCGGTCCGAGGTCGATATTCAATGTCGTACCCACTTATTTCTATGGCCCATTTGGCCAATCCGCCCCAGAGCTCGGGCTTATGCATCACATTTCTTAATGGGTAAGTTATTACGACGCATATGGGATGACATTGGAAGTATGGTTTCAATTTCCTAGAAGCGCTTAACAAAGCGAGTGCTAGTTTTTCTAGGTGAGGGTACCTGTCTTGGCTTCGCCTAAGGTTCTGCTGACATAATAAATTGAAAATTGCGTACCTTGTTCTTCCCGGACTAGGACTCCTCTTACCGCTATCTCTGAGACTGCCAGGTAAAGGTACAGTTGTTCATCCACCTTCGGTGTATGAAGCAACGACAGGCTCGATAAATACCTTTTGAGTTCTTCCAAAGCCTGCTGGCATTCCGGGATCCATGAAAAGTTGTTCTTCTTTTTCAATAAAGCGAAAAACCGGTAGCTTTTATCGGACGACCTCAAAATAAATCGCCCTAGAGCGGCTATCCGTCCGGTCAACTTTTGCATGGCTTTCACATTGTCTACGATCGTGATATCCTCGATAGCCTTGATATTTTTAGGGTTGATCTCGATTCCCCGATTCGAGACCATGAATCCGAGGAATTTACCCGAACCCACTCCAAACGCGCACTTTTCTGGGTTCAGCTTCATGTTGTATTGGTTCAGTACACTGAATGTTTCCTGCAAATGTCTTAAATGGTCCTCTACTCGCAGGGACTTAACTAATATGTTGTCAATATAAACCTCCATTGTCTTCCCTAGTTATTTCTCGAACATTCAGTTTACTAGGCGTTGGTGTGTTGCACCAACATTTTTTTAACCCAAATGGCATTACATTGTAACAGTATGTGCCATATTTAGTGATGAAGGAAGTTTTTTCCTGATCACCCTGGTCCATCTGTATTTAGTTGTAGCAGGAGTATGCGTTGAGAAAACTAAGGGTCTCGTGGCCAGCAGTAGCATCAATCATGCGGTCGATGTTGCGTAAGGGAAAAGAGTCTTTTAGACATGCTTTATTCAAGTCTTTATAATATATACACATTCTTAATTTATTCCCTTTTTCAGGGACTACCACTACGTTATCCAACCATTCCGGGTATTTAACCTCGCGAATAGAACCTATCTTTAGAAGTTTAGTTACCTCATCCTTGATGAATGCATGTTTGATTTCGGACTGAGGCCTCCTTTTTTGTTTGACCGCATGGAACTTTGGATCCAGGCCCAGCTTATGAGTGGTTATCTCCAATGGGATACCTGTTATATCAAGGTGGGACCAAGCGAAGCAGTCTTCATTAGTTGTAAGAAATCGAATAAGTTTTGTCCTAAGCTCGGAGCTCAACCCCGAGCCCAGGTATACCTTTCGTTCGGGCAAGTCTTCTCGCAGCGTAACTTGTTCTAGTTCCTCGACCGTCGGGGGTGATAAAAGATTTGGGAATCCTATAATCATCATCCTCGATATATAATTGTTTGTCCACATTTGCCGAAGATGGTATCTGTGATTGCTATTTTGTCCTGCTTTCTATCTCTTGGTTTGGAACCGTTGGTGTTGGCGTCACCTCTTCCACCGCGAATATTTCTTTCGCGAATGGTTGCTCCTCGTAAACTGTTTTAACTCCATCCGGCGTCATAAATTTCAACGCTTGGTGCAGTGTCGAGGGCACGCCCTCATGTCATGGATCCATGGCCTCCTGAACAGAGCATTGTATCTCATCTCTCCTCCGATCATACATAACTTTGTTTCTCGAATGGTTCCAGCGGTATTTATTGGCAACGTTATCTCACCCTTAGTGGTCTCACATGCCATATTGAATCCGTTAAGTACTCGGACTGTAGGAACGATCTGGTCTAACAGGCCGAGTTGCTCCACGATCCACGATCGAATTATATTGGCCGAGCTACCTAGATCGATTAACACACGTTTTACTCTAACTTTATCTATGAGTACAGATATTACCGGTGCGTCATTGTAGGGTTGTATAATTCCTTCCGCATCCCTGTCGTTAAAAGATAAAGTTTCCTCTAGCGTGTAATCCCGAGTACGCTTCTCCCTAGTAATGGATATTTTGGTGCGTTTCAACATCAGCCCTTGAGGGGTATCGAATCCATTGATAATCATGTTGATCACGTGTTGAGGTTCTTCCTCGCCTATCTGTTTGTCAGAGTTCCTCTTTTCGAAGTGATTTTTGGCTCGGTTGCTTAGGATTTCTCAAAGATGTCCGTTACTGAGTAGCCGGGCTACTCCCTCTCTTAGTTGCCGACAATCTTCCATTCTATGACCGTGAGTGCCATGATATTTGATGAGGATCCCTTTGGGTCGGATCAGATTGCAATGGTTGAGGCCATTTAGTATCTTTGATGCGACCGATAGCCGTTATGGCAGCATTGACATTAAAGTTGTATTCTGATAACTGCGGTGCTTCTTTATGCCCGATGGGCCTTTTGAAGCTGCTTTTGGTCATGAGCCCTCGGCTGCTCTGACCTCGGTCACTTCTCCTTTCATGTCTTAAGGATTTTTGCTCGGATACGCCGATTTTTCTATCCCCGTGATATAGCTGATGTCGATATCTATTCGATCTTAGTTCGCGATAAATATCCCTTCTGATTTTATCATAAGCTCTAGCGGGGTAAATGGATCCTGAAGGGGCTCCGAGCTAATCGTCTTCGACTCTGATTTTTGACTAGTACCGACTATTTATGTCAGCCCATGTGACGGCTGGGCTCTATTAAGTTCTGGTTTAGTTGCTGCGAAGTCGCTGAGCTTCGAACATTGAGTCCCTGAGTAAAAGCTTGAACAGCCCAATCGTCAGTGACTGGTGGCAGATCCATCCGTTCCATTTGGAACCGGACACGAACTCTCTGAGCATCTCGTTGTCTTCCTGCCTGACTTTGAAAAGGTCCGATTTCTGCGTTTTGACCTTGATGGCACCTGCGTGTGCCTTCCCAAAAGAATCTGCAAGCACAACAAATGAGTCGATAGAATTAGGAGGTAAATTGTGATACCATGTCATGGCTCCCTTTGACAGGGTCTCCCCAAATTTTTTCAACAGAATGGATTCGATCTCATCATCCTCCAGGTCATGCCCTTTGATAGCACATGTATATGCGGTTAAATGCTCGTTCGGGTCGGTCGTTCCGTTATATTTGGGGATTTCGGGCATACGAAATTTTTTGGGGATCGGTTTCGGAGCCGCGCTTGGTGGAAAAGGTTTTTGCACGAACTTCTTAGAATCTAGACCTTTTAACATGGGGGTGCCCCTGGGATTTGATCTACCCTTGAGTTGTAGGTTTCCACCTTCTTGTCATTTGTCTCGATCTTCTTCTCCCCAGATTTTATTCGTTTTGTCAGTTCTTCGAGCATCTTCATAATTTCGGAGTTTGCCCCCGATTCACATTCGTTCGACCTTCCTATGATCGATCTATCCTTGCAGGTAATTTCCCGGGAGGAGCCGGGCTTAACCCTGTTCGAGATTTGGCTTCGATTTTGTAACTGAGCTATCGTCGCCTGTTGGGCTTGTAACATTTCGAAGATCATCCATAGGCTGATCCCGTCCCTTTCAACGTTTTGGGGATTTTGAGTTACTGATCGGACTCCCATATGAACGCTATTTGAAGGGTCAGTAGGCTGATCTGCATCGACCGCCACATGCGAATTAGCATCGATCAGAATTTCGTCACCGGGCGCTACGTTATTATTTTCGCCTTGGTGATCGAACTCATTATAAACGTGCAAAGGTGCTGATTGAGAGTTTGAAAATTTTGTATTATAGCCTGGGATCAAAGACACTTCAAAGAGCAAGTGTGAAGCAATGTGTGTTTTAGAAATTTGTATCAAATATCCACTATTAACCTTAGCTCCACAGTGGGCGCGAAACTGTTTACCCTAAAAATGAGATAACAATTGAATTTATACGTGGTTTTAAGGATACATTACCTAATTTGATACAAATGATGAGTAATACAATTGAAGTTAAATTTAAGTAATAAATGAAAAAAATGCAAACCACCCAAGCTAGACACTGTTGATTTTTGGTTGATCCTTATTGGGCAGGGATTGATTATAATAGAAATTGGAACAAGATAATGAAATAATGATTCAAGAGAACAATCTAGGGCTGTCTTTATCGATGATTGGAAAAGTGCCCTTACAAATAATTAAACCCCCCTACATTTGGTACAACTCCATATAAGGTAAAAAAATCTCCTGATTTGCTAATTAAGCGGTTCCATTGATTTGTGCCGAGATTCCTGCCGTGATGCTCGTCTCATTACGGATATTCTGGCTTTCCATTATTTAGATTCGGTGATCTTCCCTCGAGCATTTTCGGGGTCGGGATCGATTTCGGATCACGGGCTCGGTGTTCTCGAGGTCGGACATTCTGGCCTCGTATTCTGCTTCGATGAAACTCGGGGTCGTTCTTCAACCCTACGCATTCCGAACCCGACCTGTCGTGCAATAGTCGATCCCGATTTTGATCATATAGAGCCGAGCCCGATTTCGACCATATACAGTTGGGCCTGATTTTGACAGCATACACAAGGTTTATGCACGATTTAGAGACGGTCTAAGGCATTTATTGGAGTTGCATGCTAATAAGGCATTGGACTACTAAGGCATTGGGGCGCAAAAGCATACGCGGTGGTCACACCTGTGTGTTCGCAGAAGCGAAGAAACTTCCGCAGGTGCGATGGGCTGGTCTTCAGTGATTTCTCACAGGGGCGAGGTATTTACCGCAGAAGTGGTGGTCGCAGATGCAGCGAGTTGATTACAAATGCGATGTAGTTGGTCAGAATGTTTTAAATTCGAGGGTTGGTCATTTTTATCACATATTGAGTATAGGCTTCTGAATTAGGTGATATTTGAGGCAACTTTCACCACAAGGATTGGGGTATGTGTTTTATACTCAGTTATGATTATATTTCGTGATTCTACCTTTGTTTTTGTTAATTGGTTGATATATTTTAAAGAGAAATTGGGGGAGTTTTGTCTAAAACTTTATAAAGCGAACTTTTGAGTTTTAAACGTCGCTTCAGAGTCGGATTTGAGTGAAACTAGTATGTTTGGACTCGTAGTTGAATGTGTTGTCGAATTTTGTAAGTTTAATCGGGTTCCAAGGCGCGGGCCCGGGTTTGACGTTTTGGTCGATTTCAAGATTTTGATTAAATATTTGACCTTTATCGATTGGGTTTGTTCCCTTTGGCATTATTTGATGTATTTGAGTTACTTTTCGCTAGTATCGAGCCTTTTCGAGGTCGGTACGTGCAGGATGGCATTTTGGAGCATCGTTTGGCTTGTTCGAGGTAAGTAACACTTCTAAACTTGGAGCTGAGGGTATGAACCTTGATTATACGTGTTATGTGTTTGGTGTCGAGGTGACGCACACGCTAGGTGACAGGCATGTGGGCGTGCACCGTGTGAATTGTGACTCGATTATTTCTCTGGTACTGTGTAGTTACCTAATCTTATTTGATTTATGAAATCTCTACGTGCTAAAGTAATTGAGCTGTGATCCATATTAGAAACCATGTCTAGGCTATATGCTTATCCTGTTGGGACCTACTGAGGTCATTTCTACTGTTGAGTTATTTGCTTACATTGCATTACATGCTCAGTCATACGCATTCATTTGCATATCATATCTCAGTCTCTGTTACCATTTATTGATACATCACATCATCATGTTGGGCTGATTTTCATGATATTGTGAGCCCGAGAGACTGGAGAAATTGACGACTGAATGAGGCCGAGAGCCTGATGGTCAGGATTTACGATGTGATTGGGCTGCACGCCGTAACATGTTGTATTGATTTATGCCATGGTTGGCTTGTTATAGCGCTTGGGGTTAATGAGCCCCTTCAGAGTCTGTACACACCCCCAGTGAGCGCAGGTACCTACTGAGTGCGAGTGCTGAGCGATTGGGAGGATTAAGTGACTGGGAGGACTGAATGACTGAGAGGACTAAGTGAATTGATACTCTGAGAGTATGCATATAGTTTTTGTAATGACCCGAGCGGTCATTTTGAGATCTAGCGCGTTATTCGACAGTTTGAGGCCTTGAGTAGCTTCACTTCAGGTATTATGACTTGTACGTGTCATCGGAATTTAATGTCGGGAAGTTCGAGATTGATTTGGAAAGAAAATTCTAATTTTAAAAGCTTTAAGTTGGAAGAATTGACTAAAGTTTGACTTTTGAATGAACGACCTCGGAATCGGGATTTGAAGGTTCCAACAGGTTCGTATATTGATTTTGGTCTTAGGAGCCTCCGAATGTTGATTTGGGGGTCCGTAGGTTATTTCGGCATCAATTGGCGAAAGTTGGAAATTGGATGAATTTTGGGAAGTTTGAGTAGGAGTGGACTTATTGATATCGGGGTCGGATTTCGATTCCGGAAGTGGGAGTTGCTTCGTTATATCAAATTATGACTTATGTGCAAAATTTGAGGTGAATCGGACATGACTTGATAGGCTTCGGCGTCGTATGTTGAAGTTTGAAGTTCCAAAGTTCATTAAGCTTGGATTGGGGTGCTATTCGTGCTTTGAGGGTTGTTTGATGTGATTTGAAGGCTCGAAAGTTCGTATTGTATTTTGGGATGTGTTGGTATATTTGGTTAAGGTCCCAAGGGCCTCGGGTAATTTCCGGATGGTTAACGGATTGAATTTAGCCTTATGAAAGTGCTAGTGGCAGCATATCTGGTGTAACCGCACCTGCGAGGTTTTTGGCCACAGGTGTGGAGCCGCAGAAACGGACATGCGCGATTGGGGCTGGGGTTGCAGAAGCGAGCAGGTGGACCGCAAAAGCGGAGTCGCACCTGTAGCTGATCGATCACAGAAGGGGAAAGTGTGAGGGAGGGCTGCTTCGCAGAAGTGGCAATGTTGCTGCAGAAGCAAAAACGGACCATTTGTCTGCAGAACGCAACAATGTTGCCGCAGAAGTGAGTCCGCAAAAGCGAACCGTTTGTCCGCAGAAGCGAGAGAAGATCGCAGAAGCGGCTTATGGACTGCAAATGCGAAAGGACGCTGGGCAGTAAGGTTTTTATAAAAATGGGATTTGGCTCATTTTTCTTCCATTTTTCACTTGGTTGGGGCGATTTTGGAGAGCTTCAAGAGGATATTTTCATCAAGTAACACAAGGTAAGTGATCTCCACCTATTACAAGTTAAATACATGATTTGTATAAGAATTTAAACATGGAAATTAGTAGAAATTGTGGGGTTTTTGGTAGAAATCTAAAATTTGGTATTTTTGGAATTTGACCACAAAATTGGACATGGAATTTGGAATAAGTTATATATTTTAGTTCGTGGTGTTATGGGTAAAGTTTACCTTAGAAAATTTTCGGAATCCGGGCACGTGGGCGTGAGGGTTGATTTTATAGACTTCTCGAGCGGACTTGAGAAATTGTTTAAATTAATTAATTATGGGTATTAGAGTATCTTTTGATTGGTTTGCACATTGTTTGAATAGTTTTGGATCGACGGGCTTTGGTTTGAGGTGTTAGAGAAGCTTTGGAGCCGATTTTTAGAACTTTGGAGGGAGGTAAGTCTCAAGTCTAACCTTGTGAGGGGGAAACTACACCCTAGGTGATATTTATTGTTATGTGCAACTAGTTGTAGGTGCTACGTACACACGAGATAACGATAGTCCGTACGTAGCTAAAGCATGTTTATGTCCGGGTAGACTTAGGATCTTATCTTGAAATATTTGAATTATCTGAACTCATGATGCTGGCTTAGTTAATCGAAGTTATAAATAAAAATGATTTAACAATAAATATATGTATACTAGGACAAGCCTTAACACTTTGAATTGTGGGCGAGTTATTTGAGCAACGGTAAAGATTATATCCATTTTATACTCATGTACGGTGTTGTAAGCATGTGTCGTAATTCGGTAACTTCCTTTCCTTTTCTTGTGGGGCGGGCCGAACGCCTCGGCAGTATATAGATGCATCAATGGTTCATACTGCTCGACCCTCGATAGTGTACACATTATTCTGGATCGGGTTGAACGACCTCGGCAGAATCGTACGCTATATCGCGAGAAGTCCGAATATTCACGAGCTAATCTCTCCACTGATGCCCGGCATTTTATGGTATTACTTATATATTTAATACTGACACTTGACATGTCCGAGGATATTAAGGTAGAGTACAAGATTGAGAAATTTATGCTTTAAAGGAAATAATTTGAAATAATGAGATTACAGATTTACTCCACTAGTGCTGTGCACTTCATACCTGTTATGGATTATTATATTAATTGCTTGGACCTCTAGTAAATGTTGATGTCGACCCCTCGTTACTGCTTCTCCGGGGTTACGCTAGATACTTACGCGTTGATTTACGTACTCATGCTGCACTTCTACACTAAATGTGCAGGATCTGACAGGTTTATTTGATGATCACCTTGGTGTGTAGGTGCACTTGTTGATGAGACTTTATGTGAGCTACATTCCAGGCTACGCCTCGCAGTCCATTGAGTCTCTATTATACTGTTTATTTTACTCTGTCTTAATTATATTCGAGACAGGTTTTGTATTATTATTGTACTCCTTAGAAAAATGCTCATGCACTTGTGACACCGGGTTTTGGGGGTTCATACAGGTTGTTCGATATTGTAGTTCACGTGGTTATTATCCTTTACCCTGTAAATTCCATTTTATACTATTTTAGTAATGGAGATTATGATCTCGAAAGTAATAAATGAGTAAATAAACTTATAAGTTAACATTGGCTTACCTGACGACGACGTTAGGCGCCATTACGACCTACAGTGGATTTTGGATTGTGACAGTTTGGTATCAGAGCTCTAGGTTCACTTGGGTCTCACGAGTCATGAGCAAGTCTAGTAGAGTCTAGCGAATCGGTGCGGAGAAGTCTGTACTTATCTTCGAGAGGCTACAAGGCTGTTAGGAGCACTTCCCTTCTTGATTTTTGATTCTATCGAGGCTTGTGCTTTTATTTCCTTCCAACTCAATCTTATGTGACGCGAAGCGCTTGTTATCAATTGGGCGTCGAGGATTTGTAGTGGTACTGTAGACGTGGTGCAGGATGTTTTTCCATGCGTGTTCGGGCAAGCTATTATCATCGCCTTGTGGAAGGATATTCTTTTGTTCCAGCTCAGTATCTGTATTTCTATGGTTTCGAGACTATGCACGGATTGCTACGATGTCTATGTGTTGTTATCGCACAATGTTGGTGTAATAGTGAGGTGCTCGTTTACGTGTTGTGGTAGTGAATGGCTTGAAGAGAGGATTTCTCAATGCATGATTAAGGGGTTCAGTATTTAATTCCAGCAGAGGAAAGGCAGTTGGACTATAGATATCCATGTTTGGTTGATAAAGTAAGACTTGATATTTTCGAGTGTAGTAGAATTTTCATTGTGATGCAGTGTCATCGTCCTTGTTTGAACGCATTACGGTTCGTCGGTGTTACGATCTTCTTAGATTTTGCCTTCGGGGCAGGGTGTCGTGAAATAGTGCCTGAGGGGCGGTTGCCAGAGATAGCTGTGTGCAGTGGTTCAAAATCGAATTGATAATTCTAATATTGATGGCTCGAGAGAGATGATCTTCGAAGAGCTTAGAGTTGATAACATTTTATTTGTTCAGGTGCTACAGAGGTGCATTTTAATTTAATGCAACATTTGGGCAGCAAAGTATGAGGTAAGACATGGCATGAAGTGTTTCGCGGTGGTTGAAGTACTAGCAGGTCAAGTATGAGAAGTAGAGGTTGAGAAGTTGCTTAAAGGAGATGGTTTAACCGAAGTAAGAGCGGAAGATTAACATATGGATTCTGTGGTAGGATAGCCGCATGCCTTGAGAAAGTGTAGAACGGTTTGGGAATCGTGAGGAAGGTGATTTGGCCTATGGATTTTATTTGGAGTGATGGTTATGGTATGAAGAAAGATTGAATATGGCAAAAAGGAGTTTATTTGAAATGGAGGGGGGTGTGTGTGTGTGTGTGTGTGTAATGATCTGATTATCGTTCCAGGTGCAATATGACTTGAATTCGGAAGGTATTGTTGAACTTTCAGTTGATGTCAATTGGGAAGTAGCAGAGTTATACAACTAGTGAGCGAGCATGAGCTTAGGAGAATTTATTGATTACATGGTAGTTATACCCAGTGCAGCGTTGTTGGAAGATGTCAGTAAGGAATTCCACAGGTGGGTTATCTCTGGTGAGCAGGTTAGCGGTGGCGTGATGTTGATGAAGCTTCTGCTAGGAATATTACTTGCTACCCGGTAAGAGGTCGAGTGTGTGACTGTAACTGGTGATTCAGGATGTTCATGAAAAGCTTAACAAAAGACTTCGAGAAGTCTGGCGGGTTAACAGTGCGAGATCATGGTAATTGAGAAGAAGGAATCGTTGTGGCTCTACATTATGTGATGGTAGCTTAAAGCTAAGTGGGGGAACCCCACCATTTACAATTGGATCGCGTGGTTGTCTGCTTGTGCGGTTTCTGGTTATTGGTGCGTTGGCGGATTATTTATGACTAAGAAAAGGAAATATCAGGGGTAATTCAACAAAGAACTTGATGGACTTGTGCTATATTTGGCATTATCGATGCATGTTCAGGTTTTCGGGAAGACTCGGAGCTTATGCTTTTATAGATGTGATGTATAAGGAAAAGTGTTCAGCCGGTTGCTTCTTCGAAAGGGTGTTCATGTGCTAGTTGGAGATGCTATTCTGCGCGTAAGGAGGTAGGAGATGAGTCATGGGTATTGAGACGATGTGGTCTAGCGATTCGTGTTACTCGGGTGCGGATTGGGTTCGTATGTTTTGAATGGAGGTATTATTATTTTTGAGTCAAGTCCAGAGTAAATTGAAAGAAGTTGGATCGGTTAGTAATGGTTGAATCAGCGTGATTGTGGCAATGATCAATTTCTTCGGTGTGTGAAGCTTTACATGTGGTTGGCGGTTATACGCGCGGGCTTGACAACCACCACAAGCTGATTGATTTGGGAGGTAATTGATTCAAATGGATTTGTTATGTAAATGGATTCCGGAAGAGTTACGACGGTTTAGATCATGATTTGAAGTTGTGTTTTCTGCGTTTTGGGAATTCAGTTGCGTGTTGCATGGGCTCTTCGGAAATGAGCTAAGTGAAAGGTTTCTAGCCGATGAAGTGTTATTCTACTGGTAGTTCAGGGCTTATAGTGAATTCATGTATTCTCGCATAGCGGCATGATAGGTGCAGTGAGCGGCATGGGAAATTTGAAAGTTGAGGATCAAGGTTGCAGTTTGGTGTTGACAAGAATGTCACGAGCTCGGGTGAGCCGGGAAGAATTATATGTTCAGAGTAAGCTGACATTATCCTAGTGTCGCTTGGGAATGGTGTTCTGTGAAAGGAGCATTCCGTATTGATTTGCAAATTCTTGATCTGCTTTACAGAATTAGTACAGTTGGTGGTATAGATATGCGCACTTGGCTACCTAGGCTGAAGGTTGTGGGAGCGTATCCCACGGTAAATTGAATAAGTGTGACATGCTAGTCACTTGATGGTTAAATATCGAAACCAAGTACGGAGATTTTTGGTACTATCGTTGATGTGAGGGGTTATGCTTGGAAGACGCTCTATTCCTTTGGTTGTGAATTGTGGGGGTTGTGCCGGATTGAGATGGCTTGATTATTCGCATGTGTGTTGAGGTCCCGTGTAGCTTGTGAAGTCATATGAGCAGGATGACTCTCGAGATGCAGGTCATTTATCACCTCGTGCTTGGCTTTTGTGACATATTGCGCTATCCGTCTCCCAAGAGTTGTAGTTTTGCACTTGGCGTGCTTGTGGTCGATATTCAGTATCCTGTTGGTAAAAGCATTATGGCATGAGGGGTATGTCCTTATTTATTGTTGTGAGTGGATCGGGTGGCACGCCGCCATTGGTACGTTATTTTGATCGGGTTGCACGCCGCAACGGTATCATGTTTAGATCGGGTTGCACGCTGCAACGGTATCATGTTTGGATCGGGTTGCATGCCACAACAGTGTTGTGTTGAGTACGGTTCCCTATATCTATTCCTGCATATTATGTTTCTTATCCTCTGAGAAAGGTTCATAACATCTGTTTGACCATTTTATTCGTTATGCGGGCTAGATAATTCTTTTCCAAAGTTCGTTCCTCCCTATGTATCATATTTGAGCTCTAGTTTGTCGGCGCATTGATGGCGTCATATGAGATCTGAGTCAGTGTTTGAGGCGGCTTATCGCTTGAGCAGCTTGTACTGGGTGAGACGAGATTATTGGACCTGAAATTTTTGCAATCGGATTTATATAAGGTACATTAAGGGGAAAATATCGTTATTCAGTTCAGAATGAGGTAATGGTTCTTCTCAAGAGGAGAGACTCCATGAATTATTGATTCAGCAGGTGGTTATGAGTTTCTACACGTCTTTTTCGTCGTGCCAGTATTACGAGATTTGGAACAGGATTTATATGCGTCATGAGATGTATTGCGGGCAACGGATTCGTGAAATTTTAGCTATGGTGGTCGGAGAATGTTATGATGGGCAACCTACTTATGTGGTTCATGGTGTGATTTCAGCATAGATGCATGATCATGTTTTGGTATAGTGCGTGGTGATTGGTACGGTGTTTGTGTGTTAGAATCAGGCCTTGTATAGAAATTCGGAAGTTGGAACTTGGTATTAAAGCTTGTTAGCTAAGGTTATAGGGAGAATATTTAGTCTGGCTCGAGCAAATGTGTCCAACTGGAATGTGGTGGCACGGGTAGGTGCACAAGGTGTTGTACAGTGATCTTGGACAACACAGGAGAATTCCTTAGCGCATTCGAGGACGAATGTATGTTTAAGTGGGGGAGAATGTAACGACCGGACAGGTCGCTTTGAGCTCTAGCACGTCGTTCGGTGGTTTGAGGCCTTGAGTAGCTTCACTTCAGGTATTATGACCTGTACGTGTGGTCGGAATTGAATGTCGGGAAGTTCGGGATTGATTTGGAAAGAAAATTCTAATTTTGAAAGCTTTAAGTTGGAAGAATTGACTAAGATTTGACTTTTGAGTCAACGACCTTAGAATCAGGATTTGAAGGTTCTAAGAGATTCGTATGTTGATTTTGGTCTTAGGAGCATGTCCGGATGTTGATTCGGAGGTCCATAGATTATTTCAGTGTCAATTGGCGAAAGTTGGAAATTGGATGATTTATGGGAAGTTTGATCCGGAGTGGACATTTTGATATCGGGGTCGGATTCCGATTCCGGAAGTGGGAGTAGCTTCGTTATGTCAATTATGACTTGTGTGCAAAATTTGAGGTCAATCGGACCTGATTTGATAGGTTTTGGCGTCATATGTTGAAGTTTGAAGTTCTAAAGTTCATTAAGCTTGAATTGGGGTGCGATTCGTGGTTTTACCGTTGTTTGATGTGATTTGAAGGATCGACTAAGTTTATATTGTATTTTGAGATGTGTTGGTATATTTGGTTTAGGTCCCGAGGGCCTCGGGTGTATTCCGGATGGTTAACGGATTGAATTTGGCCTTATGAAAATGCTGGTGGCAGCATATCTGATGTAATCGCACCTGCGAGGTTTTGGCCGCAGGTGTAGAGCCGTAGAAGCGGCCAGGCGTGATTGGGGCTGGGGTCGCAGAAGCGAAGCAGGTGGACCGCAGAAGCAGGAGTCGCACCTGTGGCTGATCGATTGCAGAAGCGGAAAGTGTGAGGGAGGGCTGCTACGCAGAAGCGACAATGTTGCCGCAGAAGCGAATTCGCAAAAGCGGACCATTTGTCCGTAGAAGCGAGGAGGAGCATCGCATCTGCGGAGCCGCAGAAGCGGCTTATGGAAGGACCGCAAATGCGAAAGGACGCTGGGCAGTAAGGTTTTTATAAAAACTGGATTTGGCCCATTTTTCTTTCATTTTTCACTTGGTTGGGGCGATTTTTGGAGAGCTTCAAGGGGATATTTTCATCAAGCATCACAAGGTAAGTTATACCCACCTATTACTAGTTAAATACATGGTTTGTATAAGGATTTAAACATGGAAATTAGTAGAAATTGTGGAATTTTTGATAGAAAACCTAGAATTTAGTATTTTTGGAATTTGACCACGAAATTGGACATGGAATTTGGAATAAGTTATATATTTTAGTTTGTGGTGTTATGGGTAAAGTTTACCTTCGAAAATTTTTGAAATCCGGACACGTGGACCCGAGGGTTGATTTTATAGACTTTTCGAGCGGAGTTGGAAAAGTAATTATGGGTGTTAGAGTATCTTTTGATTGGTTTGCACATTATTTGAATAGTTTTGGATCGACGGGCTTTGGTTTGAGGTGTTATAGAGGCCTTGGAGCCTGTTTTTTGAACTTCGGACCGAGGTAAGTCTCCTATCTAACCTTGAGAGGGGGAAACTACCCCCTAGGTGATATTTCTTGTTATGTGCAACTAGTTGTAGGTGCTATGTACGCACGAGTTGGAGAGAGTCCATACGTAGCTAAAGCATGTTTATGTCCGAGTAGACTTAGGATCTTATCTTGAAATATTTGAATTATCTGAACTCATGTTGCTGGCTTCATCAATCAAAGTTATAAATGAAATTAATTTAGAAATAAATATATATATACTAGGCCAATACTTAACACTTTGAGTTGTGGGCGAGTTGTTTGAGGAACGGTAAAGATGATATCCATTTTGTACTTACGTATGGTGTTGTAAGCACGTGTCTCGTAATTCGGTAACTTTCTTCCTTTTCTTGTCGAGCGGGCCGAACGCCTCGGCAGTATATAGATGCATCGATGGTTCGTGCCGCTCGACCCTCGGCAGTGTACGCATTATTCTGGATCGGGCCAAACGACCTCGACAGAATCGTGTGCTATATCGCGAGTAGTCTGAATATTCACGAGCTAATCTCTCTATTGATGCCCGGCATTTTATGGTATTACTTATATATTTAATACTAACACTTGACATGTCCGAGGATATTAAGGTAGAGTACAAGATTGAGAAATTTATGCTTTAAAGGAAATAATTTGAAATAATGAGATTACAGATTTACTCTACTATTACTGTGCACTTCATACCTGTTATGGATTATTATATTAATTGCTTGGACCTCTAGTAAGTGTCGATGTTGACCCCTCGTCACTACTTCTCCGGGTTAGGCTAGATTATTACTGGGTACGCGTTGATTTACGTACTCATGCTGCACTTCTACACTAAATGTGCAGGATCTGACAGGTTCATTTGATGATCAGCTTGGAGCGCAGGTGCACCTGTTGAGGAGACTTTATGTGAGCTGCATTCCAGGCTACGCCTCATAGTCCATCGAGTCTCCATCGCCTTTTGAGGAGACTTTATGTGAGCTGCATTCCAGGCTACGCCTTACCGGCCTAACATTATTTTTTAAACCAAGTTAGTCTAGGATTTCGCCTTGAAGCACATTCCAGGCAAGTTCTAGACTACAAATAATGCAAAACAACTCACAACAAAACTCACCACACATGGAACATGCAAACTCGAGTGACATATGAATCCAAAATCCAATTAAAACTAATGAACCTAAAGAAAATCACATATAGCCTAAAAGACTATTTAATGAATCAAAGAGCCAAGAATAGAACCTAAAAGTCACAACAGGGATTATCACTTCAATCATTTTTCATTTTAAAGATCAAGACTTCATATGGCATAGTTTAAATCATGTTGGTACAAAACAAGCCACAAGTTGGTTTATGGACCAAAAGGTCACACCCAATAACCAATTTATCCATCATATCGAACACAGGCCCTCAGTTCACTTCACATTTTTGGAGGGCAATACAGTGCGAGTTAGGGACCCGTGTAGAGCTCAGCACAACTTTTCACCCGTAGATCGACGGGCAGTTAGAGCGGACAGTTCAGTTCTTGGAGGATATGCTCAGAGCATGTGGGATCGGGGGTCAGTGGGATCGATTCTTGCCTTTGGCCGAGTTTGCTTATCACAACAGTTATCAGTCCAGCATCGAGATGGACCATTTGAGGCTTTATATGGTCGGCGATGTCGTTCTCCCATCAGATGGTTTGAGCCCGGCAAGGTTAAGTTGTATGGCACTGATTTGGTGAAGGATTCCTTGGAAAAGATAAAGTTGATTCAGGAGCGACTTCGCACAGCATAGTCCAGACAGAAGAGTTACGTGGATCAGAAGGCGCATGATTTATCTTTTATGGTGAGCGAGAAAGTTCTCTTGAAGGTCTCACCGATGAAGGGGATTATGAGGTTCGGGAAGAAGGGCAAGTTGAGCCCAAGGTTCATAGGTACATTTGAGGAGTAGGGGAGGTTGCTTAGGAGCTTGATTTGCCTCTCAGTCTATCGGGAGTTCATCCGGTTTTCCACGTGTGTATGCTCCGGAGGTATCATGCTAACAGGTCGCATGTGTTGTACTACAACATGGTTCTGTTAGATGAGAGCCTGGGTTATGAGGAGGAGCCAGTTGCCATTGTTGACAGACAGGTTCGCCAGTTAAGTTCCAAGAAGATTTCTGCAGTAAAGGTTCAGTGGAGGGGTCAACCAATCGAGGAGGCAAATTGGAGATCGAGGAGGATATGCGGAGCAGATATCCACACTTGTTCAGCACTCCAAGTATGATTCTAGACCCCGTTCGAGGATGAATGTTTGTTTAAGAGGTGGAGAATGTAACGACCTGACCGGTTATTTTGCTTTCTAGGCCCTCGTTCCCCTAAATAAGACTCCCTACATGTTCTTTTACTGTTTTATGACTTGCGAGGATGGTTAGTTCGGGATTTGGAAGGGTTCGGATTAAAATTGGAACACTTGGTTCCTTGGTTTGGCCTTAAAAGGCTAATTTTGACTTTGTTTGGTCAACAATTTGAGTAAACGACTCATAATTGAGATTTGACGGTTTCAATAGGTTCGTATGATGATTTCAGACTTAGGCACGTGTTCGAATTGGGTTTTGGATGACCCAGGAGTGTTTCGGCGCTTAATGTGAAAGTTGGCACATTTGAGGTTTTAGAGTTCATTAAATTTAGTTTGAAGTAGAATTTGGTGTTATCAAGGTCCGTTTGGGATTTCGAGCCAGGGGATAGTTCCGTATGGTGATTTAAGATTTGCACGCAAAATTTAGTGTCATTCCGAGTAGTCTAAGTATGATTTGGTGCGTTTGGAGTGATTTGGAAGCTTGAAGTTCATTAATTGATTCAATTGAGTTTTGGGGTGCGATTCTTAGTTTTGTTTTTATTTTATGCGTTTTGAGAGTTTGAGCAGGTCTGTATTATGTTTATGGACTTGTTAGTGCATTTGGACGGGGTCCCGAGAGGCTCAGGTGTGTTTCGAACCACCCGGAGCTAAGTTGGAATAACCAGATTTTTCAGTTCTGGTTTCCTTCTTTGCATGCGGAAGGACCATCGCATTCACGATGAAGGAATTTGGCTGGGGGGAATTCCGTGCTTCGTGTTCGCGTGATGGGGTCCGCGTTCGCGGAGGGCAAGGCGAGCTGGGTGGGGGTGACACTATTGTTCTTCGCGTTCACAAGGCCTTGGTCGCATTCGCGATGGCCAATTTTTTCGGGGCCTAGGCCGTTTGCTTTCGTGAACACGAGGCCCTTTCCGCATTCGCGAAGAAGGGCAGTTGGGCAATGTCTTGTTTTAAATTGGGACTTAGGCTATTTTGAGCTCATTTATTACGCTCTTCGGCCATTTTGGAGCTTTAAAGAGGGAGATTTCAACCTAGCTTTTGGAGGTAAGTAATTTCTTCCAAATGTAAGTTTAATACATAGATTATGATAGATTTTAACATGAAAATTTGTGGAAATTATGGGTTTAGATGAAAAATCTAGGTTTTGATAAAAATGAGATTTAACCACGAAAATGGTTATGGAATTGAGTGAAAATTATATATTTTAGTTCGTGAGGCTATGCATAACATTTATCTTCGAAAATTTTCGGAATCGGGGCACGTGGACCGAGGATGAATTTTAGGAATCTTTCAATTGCGATTGGGTAATCACTCTAATAATTAAATTATGAACTATTGCACATGTATTGATTAATTTATATAACATTTGACTAGTTTTGGGTTGTTTGGCAACGAGTTGAGGATTTAAAGCATATTTGTGGATCACGAGCGAGCTTGGGAACGAGGTAAATCTCTTGCCTAACCTTGTAAGAGGGAAACTCATCCCCTTAGGTGTATTTTTGTCGTGAGTTATATGTGTGGGGAGCTACGTACGCACTAGGTGACGAGAATCTGTGCGTAGCTATATTCAATGTGATGTCCGGGTAGTTTTAGGCTTACACCATGCTTTGTTTGCAATGTATGTTGGTCATGCACATTAATTGCTTTGAATTGAGCTGAGATCAAGGATTTTAATATTTAAAGTCTCTAGTTTGTATTTCTTATGTTTCGGAAGAATTAAAGGATTTTACAATAACTCTAAAAATTCTATGTTCACTCGCGTCGCAAGAATTTCTGTGAGCGAGGTAAATTTCCTCTACTCTCATAGGAAGCGGGCAGTACGCCGTGGCAGGTTAATAGATGCATCTATGGTTCGTGTCGTTCGACCCTCGGCAGTGCACACAGTAGATACATATATTTTGGATCGGGTCGTACGACTTCGGCATAAATCGTGCATAATAATACTTGGAGCATAATCTTCTTGATTTGATTTAATTGGCTTGAAAGGTTATAATTACTTAAAAATGATGGGAATCGACTTGGGATTTATTATTATTGAAAGAAATATTTATTTTTTGTTGTTATGGAGATTTATGGTTGTTTATATAATTCATGCTTATTTAGAATTTTGATATTTTATTAGTAGCCCATAGTAAGTGTCGAAGTCGGACCCCTCGTCACTAGTTATTCGAGATTAGACTAGATACTTACTGGTTACATGTTGTTTATGTACTCACGCTACACTTCTGCACTAACCGTGCAGGATCTGAGGCAGCTGCATATGGACATCATCCCCGCGCACACTCCTGATACATTGAGACTTAGCAGTAAGCTGCCTTCCGAGCCGTTCTGCAGCACCCGAAGTCTTTCTTTTGCATTTACTTTCTATTTTATTTCAGACAGTAGTTTAGTATTTTGTGTTTTCTACAAGTAGCTCATATACTTGTGACACCAGATCTTGGAAATTCCGCTAGTAGACAGTTAATGATTTTTGAGTATTTATTTCACTACGCTTGATCTTACAATTTGTTACATTTATTTTATTAAATTTTCTCATCTCTTACTTATGTAATAGCTAAAAATCAACTATTTAAAAAATGCTAAAAGAATAGATACGCGGTTAGTTCACAGTTGGCTTGCCGCGACGATGTTGGGCGCCCTCACGTACTATAGGAAATTGGGTCGTGACACTCTAGGTGTTTGATAAAATGCCTAAATGACCAAAAATCTAGAAATTTGTTTAATAATATTGGTCCAATTGAATTATGTTGATGTAGATTGAAGTTGTAAGAGTAGTGAAAGGTTTTAATATCACTAAAGAGCTAAATTAAGAAAGTTCGATTTGTGGCGATCTTATTTTTGAGGGATTGTCAAGGAAATCATCGGGATTTGAGCCGTCCGGAGGTGGCTTCACTCGCGAAGATCCTTTATAGACTCGGTTTAGTTTTGTCGAGAAAAGTATCTTACCTAACCTTGAGTGGGAGAATTACCCCTTAGGCATTGAGTCTTATGTGGAAATTGTGTGATTGAAAGTATAACTACCCGACCGGTCGTTTTGCTTTCTAGAACCCCGTTCCCCTAATAATACTCCCCGTATGTGCTCTTACTGTTTTATGACTTACGAGGATGGTTAGTTCGGGATTTGGAAGGGTTGGGGTTAAAATCTGAACACTTAGTTCCTTAGGTTGGCCTTGAAAGGCTAAGTTTGACTTCGGTCAACGTTTTGAGTAAACAACCTCGAAATCGGGATTTGACAGTTCCAATAGGTTTGTATGATGATTTCGAACTTGGGCGTATGTTCGGATCGGGTTTTGGATGACCCAGGAATGTTTCGGCACCCAATATTGAAAGTTGGCATTTTGGGTGAATTTCATAAGTTTGGGTTGAAGTGGATTTTTATGTTATATACGTCAGTTTGGGATTCTAAGCCTGGGAATAGCTCTGTATGGTGATTCTGGACTAAGGAGCATGTCCGGATGTTGATTTGGAGGTCCGTAGGTCATTTCAGGATCACTTGGCAAAAGTTAAAAATTTGAAGGTTTTTAGGAAGTTTGACCGAGAGTGGGCTTTTTGATGTCGAGTTTAGATTCCGATTCCGAAAGTTGGAGTAGGTCTGTAATGTCATTTAAGACTTTTGTGCAAAATCTGAGGTCAATCAGACGTGATTTGATAGGAATTGGACGTGCGGATGTGTTTTTAGAAGTTTTGAGTTTTCATGATTTGATTCATGCATTTTGGTGTCCGATTCGTGCTTTTAGATGTTATTCCGGAGTTTTGATCGTGAGAGCAAGTTTGTATGATGTTTTTAGACTTGTGTGGTTGTTTGGTGCGAACCACCGAGGGCTCGGGCGAGTTTTAGACGCGTTCGGATGGAGGGGAGACTTCAGTTTTCTATTTTTTTTCCTGGTGTCTCAGGTATCGCAAATGCGAGATTTTGTTCGCATTTCAGATACAGGCTTCACAATTGCGAAGAAGCCTGGCCAAGGCAGGACTCACATTTGCATGATTTTCAGTCGCTTTTGCGATCAACCTCCCTTCGCATTTGTGATGTTGTGGTCACAATTGTGACCTTCGCATTTGCGATGTTGTGGTCACAATTGTGACCTTCGCATTTGCGAATTTTTGTCGCAATTGCGACACCTGCGACTTGTGCAACAACTTTTATTGCGGGTATTAGCCTTTTTTTCCTCATTTCCCACTTGGTCTTAGGCGATTTTGAGAGAATTTTTGGGAGGGGTTCCATCAACATCAAGAGCTAAGTGATCCCTATCAATTCTTTAGCTAAATACACGAATTATAAGTAGATTAATATGGAAAATGGTAGGATTATGGGATTTTTGAGAAAAACCTAGGGTTTCAATAAAAGTGGGGTGTAACCACGAAAATGATTATGGAACGGGGTAAAAATTACATATTTGGGTTCGTGAGGTTATGGGTAACAACTTTCTTCAAAATTTTTGGAATCCGGGCACGTGGGCCCGGGGGTGAATTTTAGAAATTCTTCAATTAGAGTTGGGAAATAACTTTAATAGTTAGGATATGAGCTTTTGAACATGTATTGATTATTTTATATAACATTTGACTAGTTTCTAGTCATTTGGCACCGAGTTGAGGGTTTAAAACACATTTGTGGACCGAAAGTGAACTTGAGAATGAGGCAAGTCTCTTTTCTAACTTTGTAAGAGGGAATGAACCTCATAGGTGAATTGAAGTAATATGTGTTTCTATTTGTGAGGGGCCTACGTACGCACGAGGTGACGAGAGTCCGTGCGTAGCTACTAATTATGCTTATGTCCGGGTAGTTTAGGACCCCAAATCATGTTATACTAACGATGTGTGCACCAAACTTGTTAATTTAAGTGCTTAAATCATATTGGAACTTGATAGAGAAACTATAAAAGATGGAATTTCATTTATTTGAATTTTGGACGAGGTACTTGACCGTTAATAAGAATTGGTACTTCTTTGAATATTAATCTCTTAATAATCTTTGAATCGGGTGTTTATAAAGTATTTTCTCTTCTTGTGGAACAGGTCGAATGCCTCAGCAGTAGAATAGATGCATCTATGGTTCGTGTCGTTCGACCCTCGGCAGTGCACAGTATATATGTTTATATTTTGGATGGGGTCGTACGATCTTGGCATAACTCGTGCGTAATAATACTTGGAACCCAATTACACTTGATATTGTTTCATTGACATTTTTCTGTTTCTCAGTATGATCTCTATCATCATCTCTATTCCCCTTATCAATTCTCCTATCCTATTTAGGTCTATGAATTTCTCTATCAATTCCATTACCTTATCCTTACCCATGATAACTTGTTAAATGAAACTGGTTAAAGACGTACTATTAGTGAAAGAGTTATTTATCTATTTCCTGTCATTGAGTTTTCAGCTTCATTTATGTATCCCACGCTTAATTAATACTTCGGTATTATATTATTAGCCCATAGTAAGTGTCAAAGTCGACCCCTCGTCACCACTTCTTTGAGGTTAAACTAGATACTTAACGGGTACATGTTGTTTATGTTCTCACGCTACACTTCTGCACTAATCGTGCAGGATCTGAGGCAGGTGCATCTGGTTATCAGTTCGGCGCGCATCCTTGATTCCACGAGACTTTGCGGTGAGCTGCCTTCCGAGCCCGTTCTGCAGCACCCGAAGTCTTTCTTTTTCTTTTACTTTCTGTTTATTTCCCTTCAGACAGTAGTGTAGTATTTTTGTATATTCTACTAGTAACTCATACACTTGTGACACCAAGTCTTGGAGATTTTGCTAGTAGACACATGATGAATTTTTTTGGGATATTTACTTATCTCATTTGCTCTTAAAATTATTTATCTCTCATCTTATTAAATTTTTACTTCCTATTTATGCACTGATTAAAAATCAGCTATCTTAAAAATGTTAAAAGAATTAATCACACGGTTAACTCACTGTTGGCTTGACAAGAGGTAACGTTGGGTGCCATCACGACCTATAAGAGAAATTGGTCGTGACAGAAAGTCATGTACGCGAGGTGACGAGTATGTACTTGGTTTATATGTGCAAATTATACCAGTTAAAATTTGTAGACACCCTTATGTATTAAACTGAAAAATTGTTGGAACTTATTAAATTCTTCATTTGTCATGCCTCATTCCATTGCTTGCCGAGGTTGTTTTTATATGATAATTTGGTGTGATTTCCACTTTGATTTTTATGTGAAATACCGTGGTTGGTTGGGTTGACATTTCTTGTAAACAATTTCATTATGGATTCCTTATCTGCAAATAATTAATTAAATAAGTTTAAAATGAGGCATTAATTATATTTATCAAAAATTTAGATTAAAGAAGGCGTTGTCCTATGCTGAGTTACTTTTCCATCTCCGTTGTTGTTTTTGAGATTTTATATACGTTTGTGGAGCCTTGGGCTATTTGTTGTGAAATTTATTGATTTTATTATAACTTTGGAATTGGTTGTGGCCATTGGGCCATTTGTGATATAAATTGATTGTGTTGTGCTGTTGTGATAATAATCCGTATAAATTGTTGGGTGATTTGAGTTATTGTTATGAGGACATAAGGGTGGTATTTCACTGTTGATAATATGCGGACATAAGGGTGGCATATCACTGTTGTTATGTGTGTTGGGGTATTGTCTATAGGAGAGATAAGGGTGGCTATAGGAGCGATAAGGGTGGCTATTGATATTCTCAGGGTGGAGCGATACGAGTGGCTATTATTATGGATTGATACGGGAGGCTATATGAGCGATAAGGTTGGCTATTGTTATTGTCAGGGCGGAGAGATATGGGTGGCTATAGGAGAGATAAGGGTGGCTATTGTCAGGGATGATACGTGATGATGTGGGATTATTGTGTTAGTGATTTTTATAGAATGTTGTGATTTTTCTTGTGTTTATTTTTATCTCTTATGCAACTTGTCTTGTTGTTTCAGTAAACTTGATAATAGTCTGATTTATGTTGAAATTGTGAGCATGTGGCTATTGTCGGGCGTTTTATATTATTGGCACGTCAACTGTCCATTCAGATGTGGTATGAAATGTGGGCACGGGGTGCCGGAGAAAATATGATAATTTTATATTGGCACGTGAGTTGTCCGTGCGGTTATGAAAGAAATATGGGCATGAGGTGCTGGAGAAATATAATGATTATATTATTGGCATATGAGTTGTCCGTGCGGTTATGAAAGAAACATGGGTACGAGGAGCTGGGAAAATATGATGATTTTATTATTGGCACGTGAATTGTCCGTGCGATTGTGATAGAAATATGGGCACGAGGTGCCGTGGAAATATGAAAGTGGGCTGAGACCCGCAATTTTTATGATAATTAAATGAGGTGTCACATGATGACTTTTACTTGAAAGGAATTATATTCGAAAGATTTTATTTGAAATGAATTATATTCGAAAGATTTTATTTGAAAGAATTATATTCGTAAGATATTTATTTGAAGGAAGCATATTCGAGGTATATTTAATTGAAAGGATTACATTCTAAAGAGTTTTATTTGAAAAACTTATAGATAAAAGATGTATATTTTGAAGAACTTGATTAATTGGTTGTACTTGTGTTTATTATTCGTTTGAGCAATATTTATGGTGTTCTTGCTGCCTTACTGTTTACATCACTAGTTGATTATGTGTGCTATAACTGCTATTTGTTTTCTATTATTTTTGTATGCTATATTGCACAGGTTATTAGACTAGTGAGTGTCTTGACTATACCTCGTCACTACTCTACCGAGGTTAGTCTTGATACTTACTGGGTATCGACTGTGGTATACTCATACTACTCTTTTGCATATTTTTGTGCAGAGCCAGGTACTAGAGATATTGGACTCGAGCAGAGTTAGTGTGTTGATCGCAAGGATTCAAGATAGAGCTGCTTGGTCGTCGCAGTCCCTTGAAGTCTTCTCATTTTAATGTACTGTTAATTATTATTCAAACAGTATTGTATATTTGATCCTTGAGATAATTTCATGTATTCAGTTAGAGTACTTGACTCAGTATTACCAATCTTGGGAGGTTGTTATAATTATTTTCGCTGTTGATTTTGATTATCTATATATAAAAAAACGGCTCGAAATATAATATTAATTGGCTTACCTAGTCTTAGAGACTAAGTGCCATCACGACGCATGTGATGGGATTTTCGGTCGTGACAATAATGATATATAGTAGATAGCTGTTGTACTTTCTACCGTGAGCCATATTCTTGTTTGAAATATACAGTAAAAAAAATATTTTAACATTTTATAGTGGTAGTAGCTATTAATATTTTAGTTAGTCTATTAAAATATTTTAATTGATTAAAAGAAAAAGTATTACCAATTGTGCAACCAAGTAATACAAGTAGCCTTTTAGAAAGAAGAGAATAGAACACAAATTTAAATTGGATGCAATATTAAATCTGTAAGTTGATCGGAGTTTGACTTTTGTGCAAACGACTCCGGAATAGAGTTTTGATGATTTTAATAGCTTCGTATTGTGATTTTGGACATAGGTGTATGTCCGAATTTGGATTTGGAAGTACGTAGGACAATTCGGCGCATTTTGGCGAAAGTTGAAAAATAGAAGATTTTGACTTTATTTATATCGAGGTCGGAATTCGATTCCAGAAATTGAAATAGCTCCATTGTGTCATTTATGACTTGCATGCGAAATTTGAAGTCATTCCAGATTGATTTGATATGTTTCGACACAAGATATAGAATTTGAAAATTTTCATAAACTCATAAGTTCGATTCGAGGTTCGATGTATTATTTCGGTGTTGTTTGATGTGATTTGAGGCCCCGACTAAGTCCGTATTATGTTATGGGTCTTGTTGGTATATTCGGATGGGATCTCGAGTGGCTCGGGTGAGTTTCGGAGTGGTTTCGGACCCTTTCTAGGCCATTTTTAATTGTTGGTTTTTGGCTACAGCAGTGTGTATCGCGAGAAATTTTTTATGCACAGGGTTGATTTTGGAAGCTTATATCTCGCAATCTGTAAGGAATTCGGAGATGATAAAATGAAAGCTGTAACCCTTTGCGGTTAGTTTCCAGAAAGGTAAACCATTTATCATTTGGACATTTGTACAGAAAGTTATAATTGATTTATTGAAGACTGGTAATGTAGTCTTTTTGCCTGGCAGTGTGCATCCCAAGAAATTTCTGTTGTACACGGCTGATGTTGGAAGCTTATATCTCGCCATTTATAAGGAATTTAGAAATAATTAAAATATGAAAGTTGTAGCCCTTTAATTCTAGTTTTCAGAAAGTAAACCATTCATCATTTGGATATTTGTACAGAAAGTTTTGTTCGATTTACTGAAGGCTGGTACTGCCTTTTGTTTTGGCTGGAAATAATGAGGCAAGTCACATTTCACAGATGGGACTTGCCTGAAAGAAGCTTATATTCTGGAGTTAGCCATTTTTATTCATTCTTGACCATTTTAGACCTCGGGAAAAGCAATTTTCGAGAGATTTTCAAGGGAAACATTAGGGGTAAGAATTCCTATCTCAATTTTGGTTAAATTACCCGAATCCATTATTGTTTTTAACATTTAATTGGTGTTTTAAGTTGGAAAAATTTTAAAAAACCTTAAGGTTAAGATTCAGGATTTGAGGGCAGAGTTGTTCGAAATTTAGTAATTTTGGTATGGTTGAACTTGTATCGAAATGGGTGTTCGGATTTCGTAAAAATTATGTCGGTTTCCGAGAGGTGGGCCCGGCGTTGACTTTTGGTTTGGCTTTTTATGTGAAATTTTAAGTCAATGTATATTATCCGGAATTGTTTCCGATGAATTTTAATGAAGTTATATTATTTATTTGGCTAGATTTGAGCCTTCCGGAGATCATTTCACACAAGAAGGCTATTTTGGAATATCGTCCTAACTCCGTAAAGGTAAATATCTTGCCTAACCTTGAGTAGAGGAATTACCCCTTAGGCATTGAGACTTATGTGGAAATTGTATGATTGAAAGCTGTGTACACGACGTGACGAGTACGTACTCAGGCTTATATGTGCAAATTTTATGGGTTCAAAGTCTTAGGCATTTTTATGTGTTAAATTGGATAATTGGTGGCATTTATTAAATCCTCTATTTTCCATACCTCAAATCCTTGTTTGTCGAATTTGTTTTTATATGGTAATTTGGTGTGATTGCCACTTTGATTTTTATGTGAATCCTGTGTGTTTGTTGAGTTGACATTTCCTGAAAATAATTAATTAAATAAGTTTAAAAAGAGGCATTTGTATATTTATCTGAAATTTAAATTGAAGAAGGCGTTGTCCTGTACTGAGCTATTTTTCCATCCTTGTTATTGTTTTTGAGGTTTTATATACGTTGTGTGAAGCCTTGGGCTATTTGCTGTGAAATTAATTGATTTTGTTGTACTTTTGGAAAGGTTGTGGCCTACGGACAATTTATAGTTACGAGTTGATTATGTGGTGTTGTTGTAATAATCTTCTGTGTAAATTGTTGTGTGATTTGGGTTACTGTTGTACGGCGTATAAGGGTGGCATTCCATTGTTAATATTATGCAGGTATAAGGGTGCCATTTCATTATTGCTAATATTGTTTGGGCGGAGTGATAAGAGAGGCTATTAAATGGAGCGATAAGGGAGGCTATTAAACGGAGCGATAAGAGAGGCTAATATAGGAGTGATAAGGGTGGCTATAGGAGCGATAAGAGTGGCTATTGATATTGTCAGGGCGGAGGGATAAGGGTGGCTATTGATATTGTCAGGGCAGAGGGATAAGGGTGGCTATTATATGGAGTGATATGGGTAGGTATAGGAGAGATAAGGGTGGCTATTGTCAGGGATGCTCTGTGATGATGTGGGATTATTGTGTTGGGAATTTTTATGTGATATTGTGATTTCCTTGTGATTTCTTTTATATCTTGTGAAACTTGTTTTGTTAATCCAGTAAATTTGATACCAATCTAATACATGTTGAAATTGTGAGCCTGTGGCTATTGCCGGGCGGATTAAAGAAGATGTTGTGCTGGCTATTTTTCCATCCTTGTTATTGTTTTTGATGTTTTATACACGTTGCGTGGAGCCTTGGGCTATTTGTTGCGAAATTAAATGTTGTACTTTTGGAAAGGTTGTGGCCTACGAGCGATTTGTAATTACGAGTTGATTATGTGGTATTATTGTGATAATCTTCTGTGTAAATTGTTGTATGATTTGGGTTACTGTTGTACAACATAAAAGGGTGACATTCCATTGTTAATATTATGTAGGTATAAAGGTGCATTTCGTTGTTATGTGTGTTGGGATATTGTCTGGGCGGAGTGATAAGGGAGGCTACTAAACGGAGCGATAAGGGAGGCTATTAAACGGTGCGATAAGGGAGGCTACTATAGGAGTGATAAGGGTGGCTATAGGAGCGATAAGGGTGGCTATTGATATTCTCAGGGCGGAGGGATAAGGGTGACTATTGATATTGTGGGGGCGGAGGGATAAGGGTGGCTATTATATGGAGTGATATGGGTGGGTATAGGAGAGATAAGGGTGGCTATTTTTAGGGATGGCCTGTGATGATGTGGGATTATTGTGTTGGTGATTTTTATGTGATGTTGTGATTTCCTTGTGATTTCATTTATATCTTGTGAAACTTGTTTTGTTAATCCAGTAAATTTGATAACAGTCTAATACATGTTGAAATTGTGAGCCTGTGGCTATTGCCAGGCGGATTATGTTATTGGAATGTGAGTTGTCTGTGAGGTTATGATATGAAATATGGGCTTCCGTAGATATATAATGATTACGATATTGGCACGTGAGTTGTCCGTGCAGTTGTGAAACTAGATGTGGGCACGAGTTGCCATGAGTAAATGATTATTTTATTATTGGCACGTGAGTTATCTGTGTGGATCTTATATATTGATATTTTGGCATGTGAGTTGCCCATGCAGTTGTGATAAAAATATGGGCACGAGGTGCTGTGGAAATATGAAAGTGGGCTGAGACCCGTATTACGAAAATATGAAAGTAGGTTGAGACCTGTTTTTATGATTATGAAAAGAGGTGTCACAGGGTGACTTTTATTTGAAAGAATTATATTCAAAAATATTATTTGAAAGAATTATATTGAAGGATATTTATTTAAAAGAATTATATTCGAAAGATATTTATTTGAAGGGAGTATATTCAAAATATATTTATTTGAAATGATTATATTCTAAAGATTTTTATTTGAAAAACTTGTAGGTGAAAGATTTATATTTGAAGGACTTGATTACTTGGTTGTACTTGTGTTTATTATTCGTTTGAGCAATACTTATGGTGTTCTTGTTGCCTTATTGTTTATATCCTTGATTGATTCTTGTTGCCATCATTGCTATTTGTTTTATGTCATTTTGTATGCTATATTGCACAGGTTATTAGACCAGTGAGTATCTTGACTGTATCTCATTACTACTCCACCGAGGTTAGTCTTGATACTTACTGAGTATTGACCGTGGTGTACTCATACTACACTTCTACACATTTTTTACAGAGCCAGGTACTGAAAATACTAGATGCGAGCAGAGTTAGTGTGTTGATCGCAAGAATTCAAGGTAGAGCTGCTTGGTTGTCGGAGTCCCTTGGAGTCTTTCCATTTTATTGTATTGTCAATTATTATTCGAACAATATTGTATATCGATCCTTGAGATCATTTTATGTTTTCAGTTAGATTTTGTGACTTAGTATTACTAATCTTGGGAGGTTGTTTGAATATTTTCGCAATTGGTTTTGACACTTGTATTGAATTAAAAAATGGCTTGAATTATTATTATGATTGGCTTACTTAGTCTTAGAGACTAAGTGTCATCATGACGCATGTGGTAGGATTTTGGGTCGTGACAAGTTGGTATCAGAGCTCTAGGTTCATAGGTTCCACGAGTCACGAACGAGTCTAGTAGAGTCTTTCGGATCGGTATGGAGACGTCTGTACTTATCTTCGAGACGCTACAGAGCTGTTAGGAAATTTCTACTTCTTTCATTCCTGTGGTGCGGATTTATTGATTTTGGAATTTAAGCCTTTGTATCTCTATTCTCTCACAGATGGTAAGGACACGTGCTACCAAGTCAGCTGAGCAGACACCCGCGCATACTGCTAAGGCCGTAAGTGGTCGAGGCCAAGGTAGAGGCCGAGGAAGGGCACGTGTCACAGCTAGAACACCGGTCAGAGGGGCAGTTAAGGAGCTGCCAGTAGCTCCAGTTGGGGGAAAGGCACCAGAGACACCTGTTGTTACCCCCGGACTTTAGGAGACTTTAGCACAGTTCCTGAACATGTTTGGTACATTAATTCAGGTGGGATTGATCTTTGTTGCACCAAATATTTCACAGATTGGGGAGTAGCTCAGACTCTTATAGCCCGTACTCCAGAGCAGTAGGTTCCCATAGGTCAGGTTTCGAGTGTAGTGCCGGTACAGCCTGTTATTCCGGTTCAACCTGAGGTCAGGCCAGAGACATAAGAAGAAGAACAAAAGAGACTTGAGAGGTTTAAGAGATATAGCCCACCTACTTTCAGTGGCACAGCTACAGAGGATGCTCAGGGATTTCTAGAAAAGTGTTACCTTGTTCTCCGTACCATGGGTATTGTGAAAGTGAGCGAAGTTGCTTTTACTACGTTTCTGCTTTGAGGAGTAGCGTATCAGTGGTGGCAAGTCTATGAAGAAGGTAGACCAGCCGATGCAATACCACCAACTTGGGCTCAATTTTAGGAAATATTTCTGAAAGAATTTGTTCCTAGACTCTCCGAGATGTGTGGTGCACAGAGTTTGAACGGTTGCGTCAGGGCACTATGACAGTGTCAGAATATGCCATCAGCTTCAGTGAGTTAGCCCGTCATGCACTTGTTTTGGTTCCTACAATCAGACAACAAGTCCGCAGATTTGTTGAGGGGCTCGATTATGATCTTAAAATATGGCTCTAGAGTTGCAGACTGACATTCCATTTCAGCAAGTAGTGGAGGATGTTAGAACATGTTCGAAGTGAGGAAAGAGAGTCTAAGGAGGCCAGGAGGTCTTGAAATTCTGGAGGATTCGGTGGATTTTACTCTGTAGCTAACACTCATCATGGCGGAGGCTCAGTCAGTCGGTCAGCCCAATCCGCAATTCAGAGTACTCGCAGTGCTCCAGTTAATAATTTTAATGCACCACCGGCACGCAGTTCTTACAATGGTTATTCCAGTTATTCGGCACAGACTCAGCATGAACAGTCGCGACCTCAGAGGGGTTGTTATGAGTGTGGCGATACTAGGCACATCATGAGAGATTGTCCCAGACTTGGGAGAGGTGGATTTCATCAGAACACTTAGGCTACGGGCCCCAATGCAGTTAGTACCCCACATGCACAACTAGTTAGGGGTGGAGGACAGGCGGGTAGAGGGCACCCTAGAGGGGGAGGCCTAGCTCGTTGATATATTTGCTATGGTATGGCTGAGGCCGCTACACCATATGGTGTCATTACAGGTACGACCTGGATATGTTATAAAAGGATATTTTTCCCTAATTTGATTCGGTTCTGAATATCGAGGTAAGACCTCCTATCATGCTCCACTTATGGGTGAGCTTCATAATTCTGTAAATCTACTTTTGTGTTTACCCCTGTGGGGAGATTCTATGGTGATATTATCATTCTGTTTTGGTCACTTATGAGAGCTGTGAGGCTAAAGGTGACTTTCTGTTACTCACTACAGTGGGTTTTGATATAAATTCGGGATAGTTTGGTTAAAATTTGTGAATTTGATGCCCTACCCGTATGGGGATTCATTATGTGTTGTGAATTTTTTTATCGAAATTTATCAAAAAAATAAAAAGAAATGGAAAGATGTCGGTCGGCACGATGTGCATATTACTTGTGATTCATGGCTGAGGATGAGATCCCCGAATTTTAATATGATGTGAAAATTTTAAACAGGATATAAGCAGAGTGGAAGTTATATAAGGACGAGATCCTTGTGATGAAAATTTATGTGTTTAAATTCTCCTCGGTGAAATTGATTTATAGTACAAATAGGGAGTTATGCTTGTTAGGGTTATTTGATAATTTTTGTATGTGTTTTTCTATGCATATTTAGCCATAACCGTATTGTAATTATTGAGTTTTAGCCTATGAGGTGTGTGCCAGGTGGCATTAAAAATGTGACTCGTTAATTCGGGTAAATAGCTATGAGATCTTCATGCCTCACATTTTGCTGTCAGTGTTGTAAAATTTTTTTTGAAACGAGGTTTAGGTTAATATGAGGTTAATTAACTGCTGAAATTGATTATGAACAGCTATTATGACCAGATGTGGTTATGGGCATACGTATGATGTGTGCGTAGGCACGAGTTGCTACAGCCGGTTGAGACTAATACCGTGCGTTGATGTGAAAATCAGGCCTTTTGAAAATGTTTGGAGTGTAAGAAATTTGGTTTTTAAAGTTTATAAGTATGGATGAAAGAAATAATCTTCAACTGAGATGGCGTTGTCGGATCATGTTAAATTTGTGGTGACGTAGAATCACCCACGAGTATATGTGTAATAATACACTCAGTAATTTAGTGTCCTCAGAAAGATTCTTGGCACGCTCGAGGACGAACATTTGGTTTAAGAGGGGGATAACGACCCGACTTGTCATTTGTTAATTGGCATTTCGTTCAACGGTTTAAGGCACCGAGCAGTTTCGTAATATGTATTATGACTTGCGTGTGCGGTCGAGTTTGGTTTTTAGAAGATTCGGAATTTAATTGAAAGAACAATTCTTATTTTTTGAAGCTTAAGTGAAAAGAGTTGACCGGAGTTTGACTTTTGTGCAAACGACTCCAGAGTGAAGTTTTGATGATTCCAATAGATTCGTATGGTGATTTCGGACATAGGCGTATGTCCGGATTTGGATTTGGAAGTCCGTAGGACAATTCGACGCATTTTGGCGAAAGTTGAAAAATAGAGGATTTTAGGAAAGTTTGACCGGGAGTTGACTTTATTGCTATAGGGATCAGAATTCAATTCCAGAAATTGGAACAACTCCATTATATCATTTATTACTTGCATGCAAAATTTGAAGTCATTCCGGATTGGTTTGGTACGTTCGGCACAAGATCTAGAATTTAAAAAATTTCATAAACTCATAAGTTCGATTCGAGGTGCGATTTGTTGTTTCAGTATTGTTTGATGTGATTTGAGGCCTCGACTAAGTCCAAATTATGTTATTGGGTTTGTTGGTATATTCGGACAGGTTCCCGAGTATCAGCTGAGTTTCGGACCATTTCTAGGCTATTTTTAATTGCTGGTTTTTGGCTACAGCAGTGTGTATCGCGAGAAATTTCTGATGCATAGGGCTGTCTTTGAAAGCTTATATCTCGCAATCTGTAAGGAATTTGGAGATTATCTAAAATGGAAGTTCTAGTCCTTTGCGGCTGGTTTCCAAAAAGGTAAACCGTTCATCATTTGGATATTTGTACAAAAAGTTATGATCGATTTACTGAAGACTGGTACTGCAGTCTTTTTGCCTGGCAATGTGCATCGCAAGAAATTTCTGCTGCACAGGGCTGGCGTTGGAAGCTTATATCTCGCAACCTATAAATAATTTTGAGATAATTAAAAATAAAAATTGTATCCCTTTGATTCTAGTTTTCAGAAAGATTAACCATTAATCATTTGGACATTTATACAGAAAGTTGTGACCGATTTACTGAAGGCTGGTACTGCCTTTTGTTTTGGCTGGAAATAATGAGGCATGTCGCATTTCACATATGCGACTTGCCTGGAAAGAAGCTTATATTCAGGAGTTGGCCGTTTTTATTCATTCTTGGCGATTTAGAGCTCGGGAGAAGCGATTTTCGGGAGATTTTCAAGGGAAACATTAGGGTAAGAATTCCTAACTCAATTTTGGTTAAATTACCCGAATCTATTGTTGTTTTTAACATGTAATTGGTGTTTTAAGTTGGAAAAATTTGTGAAAACCCTTAAGGTTAAGATTGAGGATTTGAGGGTAGAGTTGTTATCGTAATTTAGTAATTTTGGTATGGTTGAACTCGTATTGGAATGGGTTTTCAGATTTCGTAAAAATTCTGTCGGTTTCCGAGAGGCGAGCCCCGCGTTGACTTTCGAGTTGACTTTTTAAGGTGAAATTTTAAGTCGATGTTATATTGTCCGAAATTATTTTTGATGAATTTTAATGAAGTTATATAATTTAGTTGGTTAGATTTGAGCCGTCCAGAGATCATTTCACACAAGAAGGCTATTTTGAAATATCGGCCTAACTCCGTAAAGCTAAGTGTCTTGCCTAACCTTGAGTGGGGAAATTACCCCTTAGGCATTGAGTCTTATATGAAAATTGTGTGATTGAAAGGCGTGTATGTGAGGTGACGAGTACGTACTCGGGCTTATATATGCAAATTTTATTGGTTTAAAGTCTTAGGCATCTTTATGTATTAAATTGGTTAACTGTTGGCATTTATTAAATCTTCTATTTGCTAGATTTCATATCCTTGTTTGTCGAATTTATTTTTATAGGATAATTTGGTGTGATTGCCACTTTGATTTTATGTGAATCCCGTGTGTTTGTTGAGTTGACATTTCCTGAAAATAATTAATTAAATAAGTTTAAAAAGAGGCATTCATATATTTATCTGAAATTTGGATTAAAGAAGATGTTGTTCTGGCTATTTTTCCATCCTTGTTATTGTTTTTGATGTTTTATATACGTTGCGTGGAGCCTTGGTCTATTTGTTGCGAAATTAATAGATTTTGTTGTACTTTTGAAAAGGTTGTGGCCTACGAGCGATATGTAATTACGAGTTAATTATGTGGTGTTGTTGTGATAATCTTCTGTGTGAATTGTTGTATGATTTGGGTTATTGTTGTACAACATATAAGGGTGACATTCCATTGTTAATATTATGTAGGTATAAAGGTGCATTTCATTGTTGTTATGTGTGTTGGGATATTGTCTGGGCAGAGTGATAAGGGAGGCTATTAAACGGAGCGATAAGCGAAGCTATTAAATGGTGCGATAAGGGAGGCTATTATAGGAGTGATAAGGGTGGCTATATGAGCGATAAGGGTGGCTATTGATATTCTCAGGACGGAGGGATAAGGGTGGCTATTGATATTGTGAGGGCGGAGGGATAACGGTGGCTATCATATAGAGTGATATGGGTGGGTATAGGAGAGATAAGGGTGGCTGTTGTCAAGGATGGTCTGTGATGATGTGGGATTATTGTGTTGGTGATTTTAATGTGATGTTGTGATTTCCTTGTGATTTCTTTATATCTTGTGAAACTTGTTTTGTTAATCCAGTAAATTTGATAACAATCTAATACATGTTGAAAGTGTGAGCCTGTGGCTATTGCCAGGCGGATTATGTTATTAGCATGTGAGTTGTCTGTGCGGTTGTGATATGAAATGTGGGCACGGTGTGCCGTGGATATATAATGATTGCGATATTGGCACGTGTGTTGTCTGTGCAGTTGTGAAATAAGATGCAGGCACGAGTTGCCGCGAGTAAATGATGATTTTATTATTGGCATGTGAGTTATCTGTGTGGATCTTATATATTGATATTTTGGCACGTGAGTTGACCGTGCAGTTGTGATAAAAATATGGGCACGAGGTGCTGTGAAAATATGAAAGTGGGCTGAGACCCGTATGTTATATTTTGCCATCATTGCTATTTGTTTCATGTTATTTTGTATGTTATATTGCACAGGTTATTAGACCAGTGAGTATGTTGACTGTATTTTGTCACTATTATTCGAACAGTATTGTATATTCGATCCATGAGATCATTTCATGTATTCAGTTAGAGTTCATGAATCAGTATTACCAGTCTTGGGAGTAATGCCATCACGACGCCTGTGGTAAGATTTTGGATCGTGACGTTATTGAAAAGAATAACACAATAATTTTCAAATAAAAATTCATACCGAACAAATCCCAACTTTGAGGGTTCGTTTCAAATAAACAAAAAACTTTACAAACAAACAATTAACTTAAGCAAATTAGTAACTCTATTACAGGGGAGGCCCTTCCCTAAAGCAGGTAAAGCAATTGCTTTAGGCCCCATATTTATGGAGGCCCCAATTTTTGTAACACCTGATAGGCTATATATAAGTTTTAAAAAAAGTTAAAATGAAGTAAAAATGTTTGATTTCTTTATTTTACATATATAGAGAATAAGGATTTGCAACTGCTATGATTTGTACCAAGAAAATTGCATTTGAAATGAATACTGCAGCCTAATTTCGTAAGAAACGTGTGATATATAGGAAAAAATAATTTGATGAGAATGTTGATAATGAAATCTCAAAATCTCTTAAAGAGTCTTTTAGAGTTGATTACTTTTTATACATAGTAGACGTGGCTATTTTTTTTTTTTTTTAACTTTAAAATAGATTTAAACAATTCAAAGCATATGAAAATATTTTTGGTTTTCTGTTAAGCAATAAAAAACTGAGATCGCTAGATGATGGAAATTTAAAAAAATATTGTCTTAATATTGAATATTCCTTAAAGCATAATAAATAATTCGATATTGATGATTTAGATTTATTCTTTGAATTAAAAGTGTTAAGAAAAATTGTACAATTAGAAGATAGCAGTTTAATTGATATACTCAATCAAATAAAAAGATTTAATTCTTTTTCAAATGCTTATATTTCTTATAGAATAATGCTAATAACTTTTGTAACCGTTGCTTCAACGAAAAGAAATTTTTTAAAATTAAAACTGATAAAATCTTACCTAATATTAAATGGATTAGCTATATTGTCAATTGAAATATACTTATCAGGAGAAATTAATTATAAAAAAATTATTAATAACTTTGCAACTATTAAAAACTAGAAAAATAAACTTCAAATAAGAAAAAATATTTTAAAAAAAGTTTTCTTCATAAAGTATGGCTTTAGGCCATAAAATTCACTCTATTATCAAGTAAAACTGCCACATATACTAGATATTTACTAAAGGAGCTTAGTTTTTGTAAAAAAAGAAAATGCCAAATATCTCATAACAAAATAAAACATTGGGAAGTGCCTTCTTCTTTTTGAGCGTTCCGATAGGAAAGGTAGCAAATTTTGAAACAATCTCACTGAACCATTATTTCAGATTTCGTGAATGATCTCCAAGAACTGTAATCCTTAGGAGGTCTGGTTTTGCAAGGGATAATATACCTTCTGTCACGACCTAATTTTCCTACAGGCCGTGATGGCGCCAAACAAAGACGCTAGGTAAGCCAACGATGCACTAACCATGAGTTTATTCTTTTAACATTTTAGAAATAGTTGATTTTTAATTATTAAATAAGTAAGAGGTGAGAAATTTAGTAAAATGAAGTGTAAATAATTGTAAGAACAAGTGTGGTGAAGTAAATACTCAAAATCATCAAATGTCTACTAGTGAAATTCCAGGACCTTGTGTCACAAGTGTATGAGCTACTAGTAGAATATACAAAATCCTAAGCTAATGTCTGAGATAAAGTAGATAGAAAGCAAAACACAAAAGAAAGACTTTGGGTGTTGCAAAACAAGCAACTCCCCGCAAAGTCTCGGAGTATCAGGAGTGAGCGCCGGGATAACCACCAGATGCGCCTGCCTCAGAACCTACACGGTTAGTGCAGAAGTGTAGTGTGAGTACATAAACAACATGTGTCCAATAAGTATCTAGTCTAACCTTGAAGAAGTAGTGACGAGGGGTCGACATCGACTCTTACTATGGGCTAACAATATAGTGCAGGAACTATAAATAAGCATGAATTATGTAAATAATTAATACAACTCAGTAACAAGCAGTGAACAATAATCTCTTCAGTAATAATAAAATCCAAGTCAATTCCTGTCATTTAAATAATTATAACTGCTCAAGCCAAGAATTAATATCAAGTATAATTAGGCTCCGAGTATTATCACGCACGATTTATGCCGAAGTCGTGCGGCCCGATCCAAAAATATACTGTGTGCACTGCCGAGGGTCGAACAACACGAACCGTAGATGCATCTATTAACCTGTCGAGGCGAACGGCCGGCTCCTATGAGAGTAGCGAAATTTACCTCGCTCGCGGAAATACTTGCGACGTGAGTGAACATAGATTTCTCAAAGTTATTATAAAATTATCCAATTCTTACCGGACATAAGAAATCCCAACTGGGGATTTTAAATCTAAAAGTCCTTATTCTCGGTTCCACGTAAGAAAATTAACAAGCATGACCAACACAACAGTGCAAACAAGGCATGATGTAAACTTAAGACTACCGGGACATCACATGGAATATAGCTACACTCGGACTCTCGTCACCTAGTGCGTATGTAGCTCCCCACACAAATAATTTTCAACAAAATACACCTAAGGGGATGCGTTCCCTCTTACAAGGTTAGGCAAGAGACTTACCTCGTTCTCAAGCTCACTTCCGATCCTCAAATTCGTTCTAAAGCCTTAACTCGGTGTCAAACCACTCGGAACTAGTCAAATGTTATATAATTTAGTCAATATATGTTCAAAAGTTCATAATTTAACTATTAGAGTAATTACCCAACCCAAATTGAAAGATTCCTAAAATTCACCACCGGGCCCATGTACCCGGATTCCGGAAAGTTTCGAAGAAAATCGTTATCCATAAACTTACGAACTCAAATATATAATTTTTATCCCATTCCATAATCATTTTTGTGGTTAAATCTTATTTTTGTTAAAATCCTAGGTTCTTCACATTTTCTATAAGTTTCACAATCTTTCCATGTTAAATCTAGCTAAAACCCGCGTAATTAACTCAAAAATGGGTGGGAGTTACTTACCTTAAGATATTGATGAAAATCTCCCTCCAATTGGCTCCCAAAATTCCCCAAGACTAAATGAAAAAAGTGAGGAAAAAGGCCCAAGTCCCGCAATAAAAGCCCTCAATGCCTCCAGCGATTCCGCTTCTGCGGACTTTGGGCCGCACCTGTGGCGCCGCTTCTGCGGACAGAGGTCCACTTCTGCGGAAGGCACCAGGCCCAGCACTTGGCGAACATGTAGCGTGGAGCTGCACCTGCGAGCCCGCTTCTGCGGCTTGCCCATCGCACCTGTGACCTCGTCCATGCTGGCCCCCCTCCGCACCTGCGATCCCCACGTTGCAGAAGCGAGTTCGCTTCTACGAGAGAAGCTCCGCTTCTGCGGACTCTAATCCCCCTCCTCTTTCCGCTTCTGCGGGCCTACTCGTGCAGTATTCCCACTGCAGGTGCGAATGCACCAGATGCCAGGCACCTGCAGCCCTTCTCAAAATAGGAAACCAAACTCTGCCGACCCTCCGAACCCAGTATAGGGGCCCTGCGGCTCCGACCAAACATACCAACAAGTTTGAAATCATAAAACTGACTCGTTCGCACCCTCAGAACGCAAAAAATAACATTAAAACTAAGAATCGCAACCCTAGACCAATAGAATCAACTTATGAACTTCAAATTCTTCCAACTTACTCTGAATGCGGCGAAACATACCTAAACTACTCGGAATGACTCCAAATTTTGCGTGCAAGTCTTAAATCACCATACGGAACTATTCCCAGACTCGGAATCCCAAACGGACCTCGATAACCCCAAAACCTACTCCAAACCAAATTTAAAAAGCTCTAAAACCTTCAATGCGCCAACTTTCAACTTCATGGGCCGAAACGCTCCTGGCTCATCCAAAACCCGATCCAAACATACGCCCAAGTCCAAAATCATCATACAAAACTATGGGAACCGTTAAATCCCGATTCCGAGGTTGTTTTACTAGAAATGTTGACCCAAGTGAAACTTATAGCCAATCTTAAGGAACCAAGTGTTCCGATTTTAACCCGCACCCTTCCAAATACTAGACTAACCATCCCCGTAAGTCACAAAACAGTAAGAACACATATGAGGAATCTTATTTAGGGGAACGGGGATCTAGAAAGTAAAACGACCAGTCGGATCGTTACACCTTCTGTGTGACATAATTTGGAAATTAAAGCTCACTAAAGGAATCTTATTTGGATTAAACTTTCTTTATCTTATTCACTTTTGTATTTAAATTTTAATGTGCCTAGAAAAAATTAAAATTATTAGCACTTTAAAGAAATCCTCCTTTATTTTTTAGAAAATGTAGAACATCCCTTAAACCATACAGTTGGAAAATTGAAGGACTTGTTCAGGCGTAACATTAGAAGTGAGTACATGCATGCTTGGAACAAAATAAACCTTTTAACTGTCAAAACAAGAATAAGTAGCACCAATTTTCAGTTCCTTGCCCTTCACTTTCACCATCAGATATATTCCTCATATTGTAAATACAAAGTTTCATCAAATTTGATTTAACAAACAAGCACAACATCTTTAATTCCACTTATGAACATTTTAGGGTGAATCAATAATTTTATTGAACATGTCATATTAGATATCTTCCTTCCAATTTGTTTGTCTGCCATATACTTATCGTGATAAGATATGGCATTTGTAATGGTCATAAATAAAATTGAATGAGGAAAAATAAACAAAAAAACAATTACGGTATTTTATTCTATTGGAAAGAAAGAACGAGAAACAAGGGATTAAAGATCCCATCATTTAATATTGAATTTCAACACAATGTTTTACACATTATAATATATAGTTCTACTTTACTTTTTTTGGTTATCTCATAATGTTTTACCATCATATTGTTTTTCATACTCGACTTTTATTATTTCACAATAATTTTATCCTCTATTTTACTTCTCTGTAATACGAAAGTCATAAAATTCCCCTCTCTCAAGAATATTACACTATTCATATTGCCAATTTTTTGGATGAATGATAGTTTCAATTAAGAGAAAATAATGTAAAAGAAAATTTGTAGTATAAATTATACTATAACATCACTTTGAGAATCGATAATCTTTACAATAATTTGAGACAATAAGAGTAAACAATCTCTACATTTTGATACTGATTAAGAGTTAATTTTTATCCCATAATTCGAAAATGTACTTCACATGATTTATGCATACGTGATGCAACATATAAATATTAACAATATCAAAAATATAAATTTGACATGCATTTCAAGATCATTATAAGTATGTTATTTATCCTAATACTTACAAAAAATAAATTTTACAAAAATCGTAAAAAGTAAGAAGTCATAAATAAATATTAAAGTAAAGTTAAAAAAATAGAACCCGATTTTTATTGAATCTCATCCAAAAGTTTTGCATATTATCAATGATGCCTTTCGTCTTTATTCTTTTTGCATGCGATTGAAGGTCTCAGTGAATTTCTCATCTTCTAGATGCATTACGTTAACTTTTTTGTATAAGAAGATGATCCACAAATGCAACAATTATCATTTGACACACATTTGACAGCAATATATTCCACATGAATAGATTTTGCCACAATATAATTCTTCACATATAAGAATGAATATATATTAAATAATTGTGTCTATCCATCCTTTAGGCTCAACTAAGGCAGCAACGGTTGACATTAGTAACTAATATTACTACGAAATGTTACACCTCTTCAAATAAATTTAGTTATTTTATTTAATATTGAATATTTAAATTAATTAGAAGGGAAATTATATAATTCAACTTTTTAATTAAGATCTTCTTACTTTTAATATAATATATAAAAATCTGCCGTAGTCAGAGTTTGATTTCTATCTATAAGGACGGTTTTCCTATTACTACTAGGACTAGGTTTCTGTAACATTGCTTAAACTCCACGGATGAGGGACCTCTATAAATACTACCACTAACCTAAACTAAGTTTTCCCCTGCCTCCTTTAATTCCCTGATCGTTGTTTCTTCTCTTTCAATGGCTTCCCTTACCAACCATTGTTTCTTCATCTTTCTATTAGTGATCTCCTCTTTCTTTTCCGCTCCTTCTTCCGCTTACGCGCAGGCTGAAACTTCCCCGCTTTATTCCATTTACAGCTTCGGAGACAGTGATTCTGCTTCTACTTCTGATCATCTAGCCGCTGTGCTTGGACTGCCTTCTCTACAACATTATACCGAAGAAGGCGTTGAGTTTGAGTCTGGTATTAGTTTCATGACGCCTGGAGCAACAGTTATGAGTCCCTTTTTCTTCATAAAGAATGGCATCCCAGCGCCTCAGCAGTCTCATCACTCACAGATTTCTGCCTTTATGAAACTCTTCTATAAGGATTGCTTCTCTTTTCATAACTGCAGCAGGAACAAGGTTCTTCAGAAAGCCATCGTCTTTATGGATCAGCCTGGTTTTAATGATTACAAGCACTTTCTTTTGCACGCAAAATCTATTTCCGAAGTGTCCAAGCTTGTCCCTAATGTTGTGGAGACAATCAAGAGTTCTATCGAAAAACTGATCAAAGATGCAGAGGCCAAACACGTCGTGGTTTCTGGAATTATTCCAGTTGGTTGCCTTCCAGGTTTTCGAACGATGTTTCCCTATAATAGCAGGAAAATTCAATGTCACAAAGGACTAAATTTGTTCGCAAAGTTGCACAATGATCATCTATGACAAGCGTTGGAGGAGCTGTGATTGAAGTATCCTAAAGTTGAGATCATATATGCAGATTATTTCAAGGCGTTTATGGCGGTTCTACGCAATCATGCGTTCTTGGGATTCAAGACTAAGACATTGATGAAGGTTTGTTGTGGCAGTACTGATAGCGGTCCGTTTAATTTTGATCTGCATAAGCAGTGTGGAGAGGAAGGAGTTGTAGCATGTTTTGATAGGATTGTTGGGTATCGATATAAGTGAATGGGAAATGATGGGATAAAAAGTGAAGGGAATGTAAAAGGTCCCTTTTGCTTTGGTTAAAGCATTTGTCCCACATAGGAAAAAGAAAGAAAAAGAGAGGTGTATATATCTCTAGTTGCTAAAAGGGTTGAAGAGGCAAGGACCCCTCGCGCCGTCGTCGTCGCTCGGCTTCGGCTTCGGATCGATTGATTGATTATCTTTTTGGACAAACTTTTCCTTAATTATTTATTTATTTATTTATTTAATAAATAGGAATCCATCCAACGCGGATCGACCCTGACCTGCGCGCGACTCGCGACCGACCCGGTCCGTTTTCTTTCTTCCTGGATTTTTTCGAATTTCCCTCCAAACATGATGACTGATCTGAATGGTTGCAAATATTCAGAATCAGTACCTCCAACCTGGTGACTGATCTGAATGGTTGCAAACATTCAGAATCAGTACTTCCAACGTCTATAAATTCTTGATATTTTCCAGAATTCAACACGAATTAATCTGCTATCAAACTTTCTAAAAAAACTCTCTTCTTTATTCTGTGTGATATACTGCTGTCGAGTGGTTCGCTGTTATTAGAATTTGGAGTACAACTATTCTGGTAAGATAATCGTTCTATCCTGGGAGGGGATATTCCAGCAACCTCGAGTACTGTGAGGGGAATAATTTTCTTAAGGACACACTTCGAACTAAGTGGGCTCGATTATTTTCTACATTGTTTCTGTTCTTCTCCAGTTTCTGTTGTTTATTATTTCTGTTTCTTCACCGATTTTTTTTTTCTAAGTGTTTGACAGATTGTTTAAAAGTTATTTATAAAACATATACAGATTATTATCGCTAACAATATTAAGGAAATTACCTGTTTATATTAATCTGTATTTGGAGACTAAAACCTGTGTGGTTTTCTACTCCGTATGAAATTTCATATTCTGACTTGAAGACATAAAAACTTCGTTGGAATACTAGATTTCATACTTGTACAATTTGAAGAACATAAAAACTTCATCGTTGCTGTTGAAAATTTTATTTTGCTATTCTGATTATTAAGTCAGTTTGTCAATTTTGACAGTGAAAAGAAATGGCAAGTGGAAGTGCTACTTCTTCTGTGAATGTTGCACCAACGGCTCCTACAACTCGTACCGCTGTTCCACCGGCTGAGAAACCTGCAAAGTTCACTGGTGTTAACTTTAAAGGATGGCAGCAGAGAATGTTCTTTTGGCTTACCACTCTTGGTATGCAAAAGTTCACCAAAGAAGACCCTCTTGTGCCTGCTACTGATATGCAGGCCAATAAAAAATTTATGATAGTTGAGGTATGGAAACAAGCTGATTTTTTGTGCAAAGGCTACATTTGGAGTGCCTTAAAAGATAACTTGTACAACATCTACAGTGCAAATAGAGACCTCCAAAGAAGTATGGAGTGCACTTGAAAAGAAGTACAAAACTGAAGATGCTTGCTTGAAGAAGTTTGTGGTTGCCAAATTCCTAGACTACAAAATGGTGGATGGAAAAACCGTTGGAACCCAAGTTCAAGATCTTCAACTTATCTTCCATGAACTTATTGCTGAAGGCGTGGTGGTGAACGAAGCATTCCAAGTGGCTGCAATGATTGAGAAGTTGCCACCCTCATGGAAAGACTTCAAGAATTATCTTAAGCACAAGAAAAAGGAAATGAAGTTGGAGGATCTTGTGATTCGTCTCAAGATTGAGGAAGATAATAAAACTGCTGAGAAGAAGTACCGTAAGAATTCACCAATTGAAGGGGAAAACGTCGTTGAAGATGATGCTCCGAAAAAGAACAAGAAAAGGAAGAGGCCTTCTGGAAAGGAGAAGTATCCTAACAAGAAAAAATTCAAGAGCAACTGTTATAATTGTGGTAAAGCAGGCCATAAAGCTCCCGATTGTCGTGCCCCCAAGAAGGACAAAAACAAGGGTCAAGCAAACATGGTAGGAGATGTTAATGACTTGTGTGCAATGCTGTCTGAGTGCAACCTGATTGGTAACTCAAAGGAGTGGTGGCTTGATTCTGGCGCCACTCGACATGTGTGTGCCGTTAAAGAAGCATTTGCAACCTACACTCCTGCTGGACTCGAAGAGGAGATATACATGGGAAATACTGCAACAGCCAAAGTTGAAGGATGTGGCAAGGTTATGTTGAAGATGACATCCGGAAAAGTGCTGACTCTCAACAACATCATGCACGTTCCAACAATTAGGAAGAATCTAGTTTCAGCCGCACTACTCATGAAAAATGGGTTTAAGTGCGTGCTGGTTAGTGATAAAGTTGTACTTAGTAAGAATGATATGTTTGTAGGAAAAGGCTACCTCACTGAGGGCCTTTTCAAACTTAATGTAATGGTTGTTGACAGTATTAATGGAAAATCTGCTTCTTCTTACTTATTGGAGTCAAATAATTTATGGCATGTTCGTTTAGGACATGTTAATTATAAAACCTTGTGAATATCTTGAAATATTGCCTAAATTTGAGTGTAATACATCTAAATGTCAAATATGTGTTGAATCAAAGTTTGTTAAGCATTTGTATAAGTTTGTTTAAAAGAATTCAAATCTTTTAGACTTAATCCACAGTGACATTTGTGATATGAAGTCAATACCATCTCGCAGTGGGAAAAAGTATTTCATAACTTTTATTAACGATTGCACTCGATATTGTTATGTTTATTTGCTAAATAGTAAGGATGAAGCAATAGAATCATTTAAGCAATATAAGAATAAAGTCGAAAATCAATTGAATAAAAAGATTAAAATGATTAGAAGTGCTAGGGATGGAGAATATGAATCTCTTTTTGCAGAAATATGTTTAGAATATGGAATCATCCATCAAACTACTGCCCCCTACACACCACAATCCAATGGAGTTGCAGAAAGGAAAAATCGGACATTTGAAAGAAATGATGAATGCTTTACTAATTAGTTCCGGTTTACCGTAGAATTTGTGAGGGGAAGCTATCCTTACAGCTAACTGAATACTCAACAGAGTACCCCGCAGCAAAACACACTCTATTCCTTATGAAAAATGGAAAGGAAGAAACCCAACTTGAAATATTTTAAAGTGTGGGGGTGTCTAGCAAAGGTACAAGTACCTTTACCCAAAAGGGTGAAAATAGGGTCAAAAACCGTGGACTGTGTTTTCATTGGATATGCAACAAATAGTAAAGCATGTAGATTTTTGGTTTATGATTCTGACAACCCCGAAATTCATAATAATACGGTAATTGAATCTGATAATGCTGAATTCTTTGAAAATATCTATCTGTATAAAATTGAATGCGAGTCGTCGAATGAAAGATTTAAACGACCACGGGAAGAAGCAAAGGAGAATGCCCCTAGCGAAGAAAATCCAAGGCGTAGCAAACGTTAAAGGACGTCCACTTCCTTCGGTCCAGATTTTGTGACATTCGTGCTTGAAAATGAGCCTCAAACTTTCAAGGCGGCTATGTCATCTCCTGATTCAGCATTTTGGAAAGAGGTAGTCAATAGTAAGATTCAATCAATCTTAGATAACCACATATGGGAAGTGGTTGATTTTCCTCCTGGAAACAAACCTTTAGGTTCTAAATGGATTTTTAAAAAGGAAATGAAAGCTGATGGCACTATTGACAAATATAAGGCAAGGCTTGTGGTCAAAGGTTATAGACAAAAGGAAGGTCTTGATTATTTTGACAAATATTCGCCTGTAACAAGAATAACGTCCATTCGGGTGTTAGTGGCTCTGGCAGCCTTGTATGGTCTTGAAATTCACCAAATGGATGTTAAAACAGCTTCTTTAAATGGTGATTTGGAGGAAGAAATTTACATGGAACAACCCGAGGGTTTTGTGGTTCCTTGTAAAGAAAAGAAAGTGTGCAAACTTGTAAAGTCGCTTTATGGGCTTAAACAAGCACCCAAACAATGGCATGCTAAATTTGACCAAACCATGTTGGCAAATGGCTTTAAAATTAATGAGTGTGATAAATGTGTTTACATTAAAAATACTCCAGGCCATGAAGTCATTATTTGTTTGTATGTTGATGACATGCTGATAATGAGCAAAGATATGGCAGATATAAATGCTACAAGGCGCATGCTGGCTACCAAATTTGACATGAAAGACTTAGGAGTTGCTGATGTAATCTTAGGAATCAGAATTCATAGAACTCTACAAGGTTTAGCATTATCACAGTCTCACTACATAGAGAAAATACTTGACAAGTTCAAGTACTTGGATTTCAAGATTGCCAAAACTCCAATTAATGTGAGTTACGCACTTCAAAAGAATGAAGGTGAAAGTAAATCACAAGGGGACTATGCGAGAGTGTTGGAAAGTCTAATGTATATCATGAATTGTACACGACCAGATATAGCATGTGCTATTAGCAAACTGAGTCGGTTCACAATTAATCCCAATCACACTCATTGGATGGCAATGAAACGAGTTTTGGGTTATCTGAAACATACTCAAGACTATGCTTTGCATTATAATAAATATCCCGAAGTGATTGAAGGATATAGTGATGCAAATTGGATCACTGGATCGTCTGAAGTTAAATCCACTAGTGGATATGTTTTCACAATTGGGAGTGGAGAAGTGTCTTGGAAATCATCCAAATAGACTTGCATCGCCCATTCCACTATGGAATCCGAATTCATAGCTTTAGACAAGGCCGGTGAAGAAGCTAAATTGCTCCGGAATTTCCTAGAAGATATTCCATTCTGGCCCAAACCTTTGGCTCCTATATGTATACATTGTGACAGTTAAGCAGCAATAGGTAGGGCAGGGAGCGTAATGTATAACAGAAAATCTCGTCACATACGACGGAGACACAATACCGTTAGACAACTCCTCTCTAGTGGTGTTATCACGATTGACTATGTAAAGTCAAAAGATAACGTAGCGGATTCGCTTACAAATGGTTTATCTAGAGAGGGAGTTAGTAGGCCATCAAAGGGAATGGGGTTAAGGCGTGATCATGGCGGTAACTCTACCTAGCAGACTGGAGATCCTAAGAGCTAGGTTCAAAGAGATCAAACAAAGTTGTGACTGACGGTTCAACATTGTCAAATAACTCAACCCTTCTCGGATGAAGACAATGTTCAGAAATAAGGATAAAACTTTATGGCTTGTTAATGAGTTAATAAAGCATTAAGGTTTTTTAATGATTATCTAAATCTGGCAGTATATGACCAGATAATGTGGCTATAGGACCACATATTTATAAATCACCTATGTGAATGTTAAGTGTAAGCCGCTTTAAAGGAGAATGACAAGTGAAGGCCCATTCTCTATGCACTCATGAAACCAGGCGGTGTTCATGGCTGAAACGAACACAACCGTGAGAACCATAAATGGTTGAGGGTTGATTGTGTGACTTATGTTGTCTAGGTATACAACAAAGTTCGACGGTTCAAAGATATCAATTATACCGATTGATCGAGTATATCCGATATAAGTTCACTACGGAAAGTTCAAATAGAAACCTACTTATCCAGATGCAGTCAATCTTCGCTTGTATATCACACTCGTCCGTGCATTATTTTATATTATGGCCATTCCCCATTCATGTGGGGGATTGTTGGGTATCGATATAGGTGAATGGGAAATGATGGGATAAAAAGTGAAGGGAATGTAAAAGGTCTTTGCTTTGGTTAAAACATTTGTCCCACATAGGAAAAAGTAAGAAAAAGAGAGGTGTATATATTACATTACACCTTCTCTAGTTGCTAAAATGGTTGAAGAGGCAAGGACCCCTCGCGCCATCGTCGTCGTCACTCGCTCGGCTCGGCTCGGCTTCAGCTTCGGCTTCGGATTTGGATTTGGATTTGGATTTGTCAAAGAACGATTGATTGATTGTCTTTTTGGACAAACTTTTCCTTAATTGTTTAATTAATTATTTAATTATTTATTTATTTATTTAATTATTTAATAAATAGGAATCCATCCAACGTGGATCGACCCTGACCCGCGCGCGACTCGCGACCAACCCGGTCCGTTTTCTTTCTTCCCGGATTTTTTTGAATTTCCCTCCAAACATGATGACTGATCTGAATGGTTGCAAACATTCAGAATCAGTACCTCCAACCTGGTGACTGATCTGAATGGTTGCAACATTCAGAATCAGTACTTCCAACGTCTATAAATTCTTGATATTTTCCAGAATTCAACACGAATTAATCTGCTATCAAACTTTCTAAAAAAACTCTCTTCTTTATTCTGTGTGATATACTGCTGTCGAGTGGTTCGCTGTTATCAGAATTTGGAGTACTACTATTCTGGTAAGATAATCGTTCTATCCTGGGAGGGGATATTCCAGCAACCTCGAGTACTGTGAGGGGAATAATTTCCTTAAGGACACACTTCGAACTAAGTGGGCTCGATTATTTTCTACATTGTTTCTGTTCTTCTCCAGTTTCTGTTGTTTATTATTTCTGTTTCTTCACCGATTTTTTTTTTCTAAGTGTTTGACAGATTGTTTAAAAGTTATTTATAAAACATATACAGATTATTATCGCTAACAAGGGCTTCGCATATACATTGGGATGGATTTCGATTGACACCTGAGGCTTCGAAGAATATGATTGATACTCCTTCAGCAAAAAGGGTTTTGTATTTCCAAAGTTCAAATCTGCGCAAGATCGTGATGCAGCTGCAGCAGAAAGGCAGCATTCCAAGGTTTATGGACGACTTAGAGATGGCCTAAGGCATTTATTGGAGTTGCAAGCTAATAACGTGGTGAACTACTAAAGTACTAGTATTTTTTTTTGGCTTTGTCCAATTTGAGTCGCTTTAATTATGCTGATGAGGTTCGAACACACAAAGAGTATTGTTTTTTGATATATATTGGGTAGGCCCTCAAATATTGTTTTGTATGTGCAGAGGCTGATTTCCTCTTCTTACGGTATACCTTTCGTGCTTACTAATCAATAAGCAATTCTTTGATTTGTCTTGAATGATTCAATGTCTCTTATTTTAGTTTTTCTATATTTTTATGTGGGTGAACTTGATCGTCCGATTATGTTGTGGATTATCAATGATAAACTTTAAAGCTTTTGGTGGTTTTTGTGTAGCAACTTTGTAACATCTGGATGTTGTATTTTTACCTGTAGAATATCCACAAATGTATATATATGTGGATGTTGTTACCAAGAATATGGATTAAATAAGGCGTTGTTCTTGTTGAGTTACTTTTCGATCCTTGTTGTTTTTGAGATTTTGTATATATTGTGTTGAGTCGTGGGCTATCTGTCGTGAAATTAATTGATTTCGTTGTGCCTTTGGAAAGGTTGTGGCCTATGGGCAATTTGTAAATTCAAGTTCATTATGTTATGCTATTGTGATAATATTCTATGTGAATTATTATGTGATTTGGATTACCCTTATGCGGCGTATAAGGGTGTGATTCCATTATTGACATTACGGGGGCATAAGGGTAGCATTTCATTGTTATTATGTATGTTGGAATATTGTCTGGGCGGAGTGATAAGGGAGGCTATTAAACGGAGCGATAAGAGAGGCTGTTATAGGAGTGATAAAGGTGGCTATAGGAGCGATAAGGGTAGCTATAGGAGCGATAAAGGTGGCTATTGATATTGTCAGGGCAAAGGGATAAGGGAGGCTATTATAGGAGTGATAAGGGTGGCTATAGGAGGGATAAAGGTGGCTATTGTCAAGGATGATATGTGATGATGTGGGGTTATTGTGCTGGTGATTTTCATGTGATGTTGTGATTTTTCTTGTGTTTATTTTTATATCTTGTGCAACTTGTCTTGTTGTTTCGGCAAACTTGATAATAGTCTGATCTATATTGAAATTGTGAGACTGTGGCTATTGCCGGACGGATTATGTTATTGGCACGTAAACTGCCCCTGCATATGTGATATGAAATGTGGGCATGAGGTGCCAGGTAAATATAATGATTATGTTATTGCCACGTGAGCTGTCCGTGCAAATGTGATATGAAATGCGGGCACGAGGTATCGGAGAAATATAATAATTTTTATTATTGGCACGTGAGTTGTCCATGCTGTTTTGATAGATATATGGGCACGAGGTGCCGTGAAAATATGAAAGTGGGCTGAAACTCGTGTTTTATGATTATGAAATGAGGTGTCACAGAGTGACTTTTATTTGAAAGAATTTATATTCGAAAGATATTTATTTGAAAGAAGTATATTTGAAAGATATTTATTTGAAAGAATTATATGTGAAAGATTTATATTTGAAGGACTTGATTAATTGGTTGTACTTGTGTTCCTTATTCGTTTGAACAATAATTATGGTGTTCTTGTTGCCTTGTTATTTATATCACTAGTTGATTTTTGTTGCTATCATTACTAGTTATTTTCTAGTATTATTGTATACTGCTATATTGCACAGGTTATTTGACTACTGAGTGACTTGACTGTACCTCGTCACTACTCCACCGAGGTTATTCTTGATACTTACTGGGTACCGACAATGGTTTACTCATACTACACTTCTGCACATTTTTATGCAAAGCCAGGTATTTTGATATATCGTACTCGGACAGAGTTAGTATGTTGATCGCAAGGATTCAAGGTAGAGTTGCTTGGTCGTTGCAGTCCCTTGGAGTCTTTCCATCTTATTGTACTATCAACTCTTATTCGAACAATATTATATATTCGATCCTTGAGATCATTGCATGCATTCAGTTAGAGTTCGTGACTCAGTATTACCAGTCTTGGGAGGTTGTTATATTTGTTTCCGTTTTTGGTTTCGACACTTGTATTAAATTATATGTTTCAAAAAAAAAGAGCTCGAAGTGTAATTGTAATCGGCTTACCTAGCCTTAGAGACTAAGTGCCATCACAACGTCTGTGGTGAGATTTTTGGATCGTGACATCTATGCCTCAATCGCAATGTATTCCAAATAAATTAAGCATATAAATAAGTAAAAAAGTAGCGCTCCGAACCTCAAGAATATTGCGCTCCCTCTCTTGGAGACACTGGCAGGTCAATTTCAGAAGTGCAGCGATATGTCTCTCATTCAAGCGCTTTGAGTACCTTTGTCCTCCACAATCTTGCAGACCTGAATCATGATATATGTAAGCATAGAAAATTGATAAGATAATCAGAGAACACTAGTTTTTAGGGAAACGGCATTCATAAAGAAGCAAGTTGCCGAAGTAAGACAACATATCCAGAAAGTACAACCTGCTGCACGCTAACTAGATAAAGGATTACAAACATCTAAACAATGACCAAAACTTAGAATAAGATTCTTAAAAAGTCAGAATTTTGTTGAGGCTAATAGAAGGAAAAAAATATTTAAAAAAAAAAATAAATTGCACAAGATAAGACAATACAAAATGTATGTGGTTCGAAAAAAATTTTGCCTACTCCACGGCCACACAAAAAATAGCTCTTTATTAAATGAAGAGAAAAAAGAAGGTGAAGAATGATTTACAACTGCACGAGGAAATGCTTATTTATAGGCAGAACGTCTGCTGAAAGAAATTTTTCAGCGAATATAAATACAAAGAAGACGGCACAGCAAATTGTGTGCCGAATTCTTCTTTTACATTTGCAGCCTGCCAGTTTTGACTTGGTGGGGATGAGAGAGGCTGCTGCAAAAATTTTCCACTTTTTCTTTCTTCTCTTTTTCTCTTTGTCTTCTTTTACAGCTTTTACTTTTCTTTCTTTCTTTTACCAAGAAAAGGGTTTGTTCCCATCAATCTCCCCCTCAAACCCATGATACATCAATAAAGGAAGAAAAAAATAGTTTGTTATTCTTTGGTATGGTGTCTTCACATTATCAATCTTGAAGGCTAACTGAGGCAGTGCACAGCCTCAGTATGTCAACACCGATAACTTTGGTCAACATGTCTGACGGGTTATTTGATCCTGATATCTTATGCAGGGAAAGAGTTCCTTCATTTATCAACTCTAGGTTATGATGATTGTAAGGCCCTGTAAATTTTTGCCAAGTAATTTAAGGATTCGTGGTGCCGATGTAGGCTAATGTTTTTGAGGACTTTTTGGGTCGAAGAATGCACTGAGAAGTTGATGGAGATTTTTGGCAGAAGAAGGCGATTCTGCGGTCTGTTTCGCGATTGCAGAACAGGTTTGCGGGCCCCATAACCATCGCATAGTTAAGCTGAGAGTTGTTGAATTTTGAAAGTTATTTTACGCCTATTCCACGGTCGCATAATTCATTCTACGACCGCATAAGTAGTCTGGGACCGCAGAATGGTCGCAGACCTGACCAATGCAGCCCAGTTCTAGGCATCAGTTTTGCGGTCCATTTTGCAGACCGTATACCTGTTTTGCGGTTAGTTTGCGACTGCAGACCTGAGTTTAGAGGGTCCATTTTTCTATTTTTATAACCCGACCCCATTTTGATAAATAGCCTTTGGGCTTATTTTTGGGCGATTATCTGATGATTTTAGAGAGAAGTGAGAGTGTTCTAGAGAGAGGAAGAAGCTCAAGTGCTTTGTTCATCAAGATCTTGTCCAAGCTTTGAAATCCAGCAAAAAAATCTCACAAGATCTTCACTGAAGAGGTAAGGTTCCATGCCCTAATTTTTAATTTCGAATTTGGGTAGAAAATGGTTCATTGAGGGTATGATTTTTGGGAGTGAGAGTATTATTTATACATGCATGTACCAATAAAGTTTGTGGTAAAATTGTTGAGCTCAAATTGAAGGAAATCTTGTAGAAGAACCTTGTACTCAAATTAGCAAACCTAGTATTTGATAAAATGCTCAAGTAAGCTGAAACCATGAATATCTTCCTAATTTGTGTTCAATTTTTGTATGTCTCAAAATAGATTGGGATTGCTAGGATTTTCGGAACATTGTAGTAATTTAAGGAAAGCTCAAAGCGGGGTATGTTGGCTAAACTTCTCTCCTAGAATTGAATCCTATGATGTTCTTGTAAGTCCCCGAGGTATTCATTATAAATTGACTATTCCGAATAAGCTTTGTATTGAAAGGTATATGTTTAAAACGTGTTTCGAACGCTCTTGTCATATTATGATATCATATGAGAATGTGTTCAAGTATGGGATGTGTGTTAAGATTTTATGACTTCAAGTCGTGTTTAGAATGAAGGCTATTATGCCAAATTGTGTAAGAAATCGCGATGTGCTTAAGATTCTTAATTACTCATGTGTGTAATGAAAGCCATGATCAAAGATTCTTGAAAGTGAAAGGAGTGAGTTGGGAATATAAAGAGTGGCTACCGTGCCAATAATAAAAGTTATATTTGTTCCAATGGTGCCAATGAAATGATATGATGTGAGAAAGGTTATCTTGATTCAACTGTTCCAAATTGACTTCGAAAGCAGATTTGCACTAAAAGCTTATATCGTCAAGTTATTTCCCAATGTGGCTGCTTAACTAATGCTATGCTTAGCAAGTATTTCCAATGTGTTTTAAGCCTTTACATATTTATGAGTTGAAATTGTGTATTGCCCCTCTGGGGAAAGGTACTTCAAGAATATTCTATATGCTGATGTTTATGATGATAATCCTTGGAAGTAATGAAATGAAAGTGTGGAATATGATATACGGCCGTGCTGCCTTGAATGAAGAATAATATGTATGGCCAAGGGAACCAACGAAATAATGATGTTATAAGTAGTTGAAAGTACTAATGAAATGATATATGGGTTGAAAGGTTATGAGATGAACATATTCGTACTTATGTTTCCAATGTGCTATAAGCTCCTACGCCCTCATGCGGAGAGGCTATGGTGGTCCTAAATGTTTTAAATGTTCTTAATTTCCTGTGACCACTCATGACAAGTACAAGTACGTGGTAGTATGAACATGAAATGTGTCCGTTTGCCTAAATGAGAATTATGAGGTGTTGTATGTCCCAATGATTTCAACTATAGTTGTATGATTCAGAAATAGTGAATGTAAATGACTTTGATGTTAAGTCATCGAGAATCATGAACTTTGCTAGTGATTTTAAGACGACAAAGAGGTATATAATGAGGTGGAAAAGAGACGTCATATGCTAAATGATGATGAACCTTAAGAAAAGAAACTGGGTCTATGTACCATTGAAACCTACTTAGTGATTTGCTATGTATGTCTTAATATAATGAACTATGTTTCTCCATGATGAGCATGAACATGAAGTGTTCCAATCCAATGATCCGAGAACTTACGACCTTAAAAGTAGCATTAGTCATGTTGCTTGAGTTTATGTATGGTTATGTGCATAAAGATATGTTATGAACCCTATGGACGGTCTATGAAATGTATAGGTGTATAATATAATTTGTGATCCTATGGAAGGTCTATGAAACGCATAGGTGTATTGTGTATGGAACCCTATGGACGGTCTATGAAACGCATAGGTGTATTATGTATGAAACCCTATGGACGGTCTATGAAATGCATAGATGTATTATGTATGGAATCCTATGGACGGTCTATGAAACACATAGGTGTATTGTGTATGGAATCCTATGGACGATCTATGAGACGCATAGCTGTATAATATGATATGTGAATACTATGGACGTTCTACAATATGCATAGGTGTATAATATGATATGTGAACACTAAGACGTTCTATGAGATGCATTGTTAATGCAGACAATAGGTGCCACTTTCATTGGCCTTGTTTGTACATGTTGTTTCAATTACATTATGTTATGTATTCCATGTATAGTTCATATGGCTCAGTTGATCCTAAAAAAAGTTTAGAATGATGCAAGTATAATAAGACTTGAAATTTGATTTTATGGGATGTTATGTAGTTTCTTGATGTGCTTTATTTGCCTCTAGTTTGAGTTACCATGTTTTCATATGTTGTTTTGACTGCCTTACATACGAGTACTATTCCACATGTACTCACGTCCTTTTTACGAGGGTACTGCATCTTTTAATGGATGTAGGTATACTTCTACAGGATGATATGGATCTTTGATAGTGATCTTCTTCACTACTCAGCTTATGGTGAGCCCGCTACAGTTCTAATGGGTGTTTGAGTCTATTTCATTTTATGTATTTAGGTATCTACTGTCATAGAAGTTCCATGTACATTGTGGGTCATGCACTTAAAGATTTGAGTTTTGTCATGTATTTATGTTCACAATATTTATAAAGCTATGTATCCATCATGAAGAGAATTTTGTGGCCATTGAGCCAAATTCATCCAATTTGAAAGTCAAGATCTAATTATGTTATGGTAAATCATGAATGAGTTATGATGAGATGTTGATGTAGGCTTGCTCGATCGAGTTTACTCAGTTGAGCGTCGGTCATGCTCCCCAAGTTCGGGGCGTGACAATGATATCTCAACTGGATGTGTTTTGATTTTGCATGAAATACTAAATTTTTAGGAAGACGAATTGCACTCTGGCTATCGCTAAAAAGCTTACAATTGTCCTGCTCTTTACCTAGCTCTTTAAGAAAATTCTTGAGCCAAATCATCTCTTTTCCAGCTTCTGAGATTGCCATGTACTCTTCTTCAGTTGTAGATAGAGCAACACTTTTTTGAAGTCTGGACATCCAACTAACAGCAGTACCACCCAAGGTGAACACGTAGCCTGTGGTACTTTTTCGACAACCCAGATCGTCGCTTAAATTTGCATCAGCAAAACCTTGTAATATAATATTGCTCCTTTTAAAACAAAGTGTCATACCTGAGGTGCCTTTGAGATATCGCAATATTCATTTTACACCTCACAATGCTCCTTTCCTAGATCTGACATGTATCTACTGACAACTCCAATTGCATGGGCTATGTCAGGTCTAGTGCAAACCATAGCATACATCAAACTTCCTACTGCTGAAGCATATGAAAATTTTGATATGTACTTCCTTTCTCCATCTGTCTTAGGTGATTGGTCCTTCGACATATTAAGATGGCTTCCGAGTAGAGTGCTTCTGGTCTTTGTATAATGAAGATTGAAGCTGCTTCATACCTTCTATATGTACTTTCTTGAGAGATGGTCCTAAGTCTTTCATTTCAAAATCCTCTGCCAGTTGTTGCTTAACCCTGTTCATCTCATTTATGCTAGATCCTGCAATTAGCATATCATCAACACACAAAAGTAAAATGATATAGGATTTATCAAGATTTTTGATATAACAGCAACGGTCCATCTCACACAGTGTGAAACCATTATTATTCATGAATCCATCAAATTTCTTGTACCATTGTCGGGGTGCTTCCTTCAAACCATACAAACTCTTCTTCAACTTACACACAAGGTTTTCTTTACCTGAAACTTGAAAACCTTCAGGTTGCTTCATTTAGATGTCTTCTTCAAGGTCACATGCAAGAAAGCAGTTTTAACATCTAGCTGCTCCAAATGCAAATTTTCTGCAGCTACGATACTTAGCATCAACCTGATAATAGTTAATTTGAAGAGAAGATCTCGGTGTAGTCAATCCCTTCCTTCTGCTAAAAGTATTTACTACTAATGGTGCTTTGTATCTCTTCTTACCATCATGCTCTTACTTGACCCAGTACATCCAGTTGTTTTGCAATGCCTTCTTTCCTTTTGGTAAATCTGTAAGTATCAATGTTTTATTCTTTTGAAGAGAGTTCATTTCTTCTTTCATGGATAGCTTCCACTTATTAGAGTTTATCACCTGCATTGCTTCGACAAAATGCTTTAGTTCTCCAGCATAAGTCAGAAGTAAATAGTGGAGAGAGAGAGTTAACCTATCTGGACAATTTGTGATTCTTTTAGATCTCCTCAATGTAGGTTCAGGAGTAACTAAACCCGAATTTGATTCAAGTCCTGGCTCCAGATGTGGTGCTCCATCTGATTCTATCTTTGGTTCTGGTTCTTATTCCGATCCAGATTCAGCTTTTGGTTCTGCATCTTCAATTTCAGAATCAGATGTAATCTCTCTAGCCATTTCATTTTCTGAGATTTCTTCTAACTCAACTGTTTCAGATGTCAGGCTGTTGGTCAGGGGCGGAGGGAGGGTGTTATCTATGGGTTCAGACGAACCCAGTAACGTTTTGCTTAGATCTTGTATTTATACTAGAAAATTTATTAAATATGTCTAAATACTTAATTACAAACCCAGCAACTAGCTAGCTATAGGTTCGATTGTAAATTTAGAACCAATAAACTTTAAATCTCAGCTCCGCCTCTACTTCCGGTGCTGGTTGGTTCTACTCCAAGCTTCTCCTTGTACAGCACATCTTCATTGAATGTGACGTTCCTATGTCTTAAGATCTTTCTATTCTGTTCATCCTAAAATCGATAACCAAAATTATCATCACCATAGCCAATAAAGAAACATTTCTTGGATTTAGGATCAAGCTTATCTCTATCATTAAAGTTTACATGCACATAAGCAACACAACCAAAAAATTTTAGATGTGAGAGAGTTACCTATTTTCCTTTCCATACCTCCTCAGGAATTTCAAAATTCAGCGGTACAGAGGGTCCTCTATTTATGAGGTAATAATTTGCCGTGTTAACAGCCTAGGCCCAAAAATACTTCGGCAATCCAGAATGCATTCTAATACTTCAGGCTCGTTCATTCAGGGTTCTTTTCATCCTCTCAGTAATGCCATTTTGTTCCGATGTTCCAGGAACTATCTTGATCATTTTGATCTCATTCTCAAATCAAAATTCTTTAAACTCTTGACTATCATACTCTCATCCACTGTCAGACTTCAGACATTTTAACTTTAGGCTTGTTTGATTTTCAACTTCAGCTATCCATCTTTTAAAGTTAACAAACACATCAGGTTTATATTTTAGAAAATAAACACATACCTTTCTCGTGGAATCATCAATGAAGGTGACATAATAGCATGAGCCTCCCAGAGAAGTTACAGGAGTTGGTCCCCACACATCTGTATGCACTAGTTCCAGCTTCTCTTTCTTTGGCGTCCTGCCTACCTTTGAGAAACTAACTCTCTTTTGTTTCCCGTAAATGCAATCTTCACGCAAACCTAATTCAACATGCTTTAGGTTTGGCAACTTTTCTTTGGATGCCAACAACTTCATTCCTTTCTCACTCATATGCCCGAGATTCTGGTACCATAATGTTGTATCATGACTATGATCAACTATTACTATAGAATCTCTTTGTATTGCAGTTGCATACAGTGTTCCCTTCTTGAAGCCTCGTGCCACAACCAAATTTCCTTTGGTTATCTTCAACGATCTGTTACCAAATGTTGTTGTATATCCTTCACTATCGATCTGACCCATAGATATCAAATTTTTCTTGAGGCCAAAAACATGTCGAACATTTTGCAATTTCTATAGCGTGCCTTGTGAAGTTTTTATATGAACTTCACCTTTTTCGGCAATGTAGGTTCGCCTTCTGCTAGATAAACCTTCCTAAATTTTCCAGCAATATAATTATGCAATAATTCTTTGCATGATGTAGAGTGAAAGGATGCACCTGAGTCTAGAATCCAAGATTCGACTGGACTGTCTGCACAGCAAATTAGTGCATCGCCGGCTTGTTCAGCAATTGCATTTGATGAATTATCATCCTTGTATTGATCATTCTTATTCTTCTTTGGCTCTCTACACTGACTACTGTAGTGACCCTTTTTATCGCAATTCCAACACGTAATGTCTTTGCGATTTTTGGATTGTCCTCTTCTCCTTGACTTTGATCTGCCACGACCATGACTTTGTCCTCTTTGGCTGCTTCTCCCACTGCTTTCGGTATTAAAAGAATATCCCGGGGAATTCACTTGATTCTCTCCGGCGAATATCTTCACTTAAAACCACGTCTCTAATATCATCCAATTTGAGTTTGGTACTTCCCGATGAATTGCTAACTGCAATTACTGCTGCATACCAACTCTCCCGTAGAGATGATAGTAGAATCAATGCCCTGACTTCGTCATCGAATGTTATATTGACAGAACTCACCTGAGTTAATATTATATTAAACTCATTGATATGTTCCATGAAAAATCCACCTTCTGTCATCTTTAAGTTGAACAATCTATGTATCAAATAGACTTTATTTGAAGCAGATGACTTTTCGTACATATTTGATAACGCCTTCATCGGGCCTGCAGTGGTCTTCACGCTGCCCTAGGCGCTCAAGAGGCGGATATGTCCTATTTCTACCGAGACTCGGTTATTTTCGACCCCAAGACACCCCTAACTCATATAAAAGCCAACCTAAACCTATTTTGAAAGGAGGACATGACTTTGCGAGAGAAATAAAAGTACAAAACACTCGGGAACACGGATTTGATCAATTCTTCCATTCTTCTTCTAGTATTCATTGATTTTATATTTGAAAACATTATTTTTGATGACTGTATGAACATGAGTAGCTAAGAACCCTATTGTTCTAGGGTCATGGGTGCTACATGAATGTTGACGTTTGAAGTTTAAATTGACGAGTTTGATTTTATCATATTGGGTTGTTTATTTAATTTTGTTCTTAATTATTTTGCCGAGTAGCTAACAGTGAAATACTATCTACGAATCTAGAGTTGTACTCGAAAGTGGGAATTCTAGATTGCACGTAGAATTAAATATACCAAGTTCTTGAACCCGGGCATCGGGGAATGGTTTCGCAATTAGGATAGAAATATACTTAATTGCCTTGCTTGGTTGAAATACAGGAAGTATAAATGCATTCTTGTTAGTCTTAATTCCATAGCTTGAATAGGCGAGCAAGAACTCGACAGATTCTTATGAGTAATATCAACCATGTCAATCAACAATCCAGATAAATCAATAGGTCATTTAAACCCAAGAACGCAACAAGATTGTTAGCTAGCCTATGACCCTAGAATACTCTCTCCTACTGATTTTTATTCGAAATTGCTTAAGTGTTGTAGTTGATTTCAAGTTGTTTCATTGCTTGATAGTCTCTTAGGTAGTAAATTAGTCACTTACACATTTTGTGAGAAATCTCTTGAATCGATAAGTTATTTGAATTTGAATCAGTCAAAAGTTAATCATAAGTCTCTGTGGGAACGATACTCTACTCACTACTCTATTACTTGACGACCACGTATACTTGCATGAGTGTGTTTGGTCGCAACATATTTCCAGAGTTTAAGTTCGCACAAGATCATCATGTAGTGGCAACAGAAAGGCACAGTTGCAAGATTTAGAGATTAAGGTTGTTTTAATTTGCTTTGATATTGATATGATGAGGTTTGAAGAAGTAGAGAGTCTTTTGCTTTGGTAGGTAGGCCCTCAAATGTTGTTTTTTGTGTACAGTATGGCTAGCACCCTCTTTTTTTTTTTACTAATATTAAATTCTTTCAAATTTTATTACAAATTCAAAAATAAACATGAGAGTCCAGGCAGAGGTATAGTGCTGCTTTTTCTTTAATTTAATACAGTAGCATTTAGCATTTAATCAGAGAAGTCAGTTTATCTCCTTTTCTAGATTGTGACAAAAACTTAGTAGCCTTAGATTAAGCCATTTTCTAAATTGACATTATTTGAGACCTTATTGATTGTCCTCTTCTCCTTGACTTTGATCTGCCACGACCATGACTTTGTCCTCTTTGGCTGTTTCTCCCCCTGCTTTGGTATTCAAAGCATATTTTATGGAATCACTTGATTCTCTCCGGCGAATATCTTCGCTTAGAACCACGTCTCTAATGTCATCCAATTTGAGTTTGGTACTTCCCGATGAACTGCTAACTGCAATTACTGCTGCATACCAACTCTCCCGTAGAGATGATAGTAGAATCAAT